>JNEN01000786.1:0-10922 GCA_000697355.1 Syncephalastrum monosporum B8922 | reverse complement strand
GTTCTGCAATTTCATTGAATTTATCTATGTATTGTGTATAACCCCCATCTACACAAATATTGTCATATTTACTTATTTTTTTATATAATCCCATTTGTAAAAACATTGAACCATCATTACCTTTTGCACATTTTTGTGACTTACTAGTATATAATATCATTGAATTTACATCAATTACAACTTGTGTTCTAATACCAGGTGATTTTAACTTATGACTATACAATTCTGTTTTTTTTTCATTTACTTTATAATATTTAATCTTTGTATCAATACCATCTAATAGTAGTGTGGTATTTTTTAAATAGTTAGGATTATTTATTCTAGCAGATAATACCCTGCTTTTGGTATTACTAAACATTTTCTCTAAATCAAATTTGACTTTTTTATTGATATTTGTATAATTTGTAATCCAAAACTTTTTATATATCCTATAAAATGAACTATACGGTAAAAATTTATCCATATCAACTCCATTTTCACCTGAAACTATGTGATATAAAAGTACTAAAGCTTTATCTATTTCATGATAAGGTCCAGGATATTCTTTATTACCATATAGAACTACAATAAAATAAAATACTGCTGTATAACCTAATTTTTCTAATAAATAATTTTTGATGAATCTAATACTATTATTTTTTAAATCTTTTATAACACTTCTATGATTAATTCTATTAGTTATCATTGGCCATTCCATGTTCATAAAGTACCACCTTCTAGCAACTAGGTTATTAATGGATTTCTCCAATTATTCCTTATAATCTTTATCTATAATCATTTTTTTGGTCATATTGTTAAAAATACCCTAAAAATACAACTTTGTTCTATTATTACACTAGAGATACAAATAATATCTTATAGATTACAATAAAACTACAAATAGTATAATAATTTAATATTAAATATAGAAATGAATAGTTTTCTTTATATATAAAAATTCAATTTGTGAAACTGCATAATGCTTTATTGCTCGTTAACTATTTTGAAATCCGATAATAGAAAGGAAATCCATTGATTATTATCCAAATCCATAGATTAGATCATGATAATGGGGTATGAACAAGCCTTCATAGGACGCCTCGGTGAGCCGTGTACTTTCCGCTGTGAAAGCGTATCCTCCTCTTGACTGCTTCCGTACTGTCTCGAGGGTATATTCCTCTGGTGACATGATGGAATAGGGCCAGGTAGAGGGGGTACTCCATGGTGATGGTGGCGAAGGTTCCTTGCCGTGCAGAATAAAGGTACACCACGTAGTCTCCCCTCAGGCTCGTTAGAAAGACAGCCACAACAAAAGGTGATGGAAAGCGGAAGAAGAGGCTGAAAAAAGCTGTTGTTTTATTGATGAATTGGGTAGAAATATATAGAGGTTTTCGGCTGTCACACCATCATAGGTTTCTAAGTACTAAGTACTACACATTGCATAGGAAAAGGGAATGGGTCTTAAAATGGAAAATAATAGAAGGATTGGATAACATATCAAAAGTGGATAACGTGAGGACTGAATAGTAAAAGAATAAATAATGAAAGGACTGGATAATATAAAGCATCAATAATGAGTGGAATGGGTAGTAAGCCGAATGGATAGTAATGCATGAATGCATTATAATGTCTAAATATCTAATAATCTTGAAAGGGCATCTGCTGGGTTCTCGGACCCAGGTCTGTACTCGACCTTGTAATCATAGCCTATGAGTGCGGCTGCCCAGCGCTGGACCTTTGGGGACGGTTTTGGATTCTGCAAAATGTACTCCAGGGCAGAATGATCAGTTCTAATTGTAAAATGACGGCCGTCCAGGTAGTGTCTGAATTTATCCACCGCCCAGATTACCGCAAGCGCCTCTAAATGCGTTATTGCATAACGCAACTCCGGTCCGCGCACTGCTCTTGACGCATAAGCGACCACTCGTTCTTCTTCTGGCTTGTCAACGGGATGTTGGGACAGGATCGCACCAAGGCCTCGCGTGGACGCGTCCGTGGTGAGTACCCACTGGTGTTCCATATTTGGATACGCCAGGACTGGAGTTTCCGTCAAAGCCACCTTGAGTTTACGAAATGCCTCGCATTGTGGCTCATCCCAAACGAAATCTTCTTTCTTCTTCAACAGTAACGTCAACGGCTCGGCAATCGCGGCATAGTCTTGAATGAACTTTCTGTAATACCCTGCGGTACCCAGAAAGGAACGCACTTCGTCTGCATTCTTCGGTTCGGTCATCGCGAGCGCCTTTTCGATGTTTCGTGTGCACGGGCGTAAACCGTCAGCACCCACGACGTGCCCCAAATACTCGACTTTGTTCTGCGCAAAAACGCATTTCTCCTTGCGTAGTCGTAGGTTGGCATCGTGCAGATGGTAAATATTTTCTTGAGGTGCTCCAGGTGCTCTTCCAGCGAGTGCGAGAAAACAATGATATCGTCAACGAACACGAACACGAACACACCGATATACGGGGCCAGGAGTCTTGTCATTAACCTTTGAAAGGTTGCCGGCGCCGAAGTAAGACCGAACGGCATTACCAAAAACTCGTAGGTGCCGTACTTGGTCACGAAGCCCGTCCGCTCAATGGATTCTTGCTCCATAGGTACTTGCCAATATCCCGAAGCCGCATCGAGAGTGGAGAACCACGATGCACCGCCCATCGCGTCCAACACCTCGTCGATATAAGGCAACGGATAGGAGTCCTTGATCGTGCGCTTGTTCACCTGTCGATAGTCGATCACCAATCTCAACGCTCCACCGCGTTTCTTGACGAAGAGAATCGGGGAGGACCACGCGCCTTGAGACGGCCAGATCAGCTTGAGCTCCAGCATCTTCTTCAACTCCTCCTTCAGGTGCTGATCTTCACTCCAAGTCAATCGGTATGGTCTTGAGCGCACCGGTTGGTCTGAGGTGACCGGAATCGCATGGTTTCCAAGGGTAACTCGACCCAACCCACTGTGCTCGAAGAAACAGTGCTCATGTTCCGTCACCAACTTCTTGATTTCGGCTGGTCGTTCGCTGTCTTGCTCGTCTTTCTTCTCCTCGGCCGACACTTCGTCCATGTACGTCTGGAATGGCAATTCCACTTCCTTGCCTTGATCTTGAGCCTCGCCGCGCACCGAAATGGCAAACACCTCGCCAGTGTTTTGCGTCGAATCGACGACGTTCAACTCCACGTATCCTCATCCGTGCCGAGTGGGCACCGTGATCACTCCTTCCTTGGGATTCGGCTGGATGCCATGGGCCTTAAACCACGTCATTCCCAGCAGGCAGAGATCTCGGTTGGTGTGCTCTTGAATGCACATGTGCTCCGGCCGCAGTTTTCCGGCAATACGCACCGGCACAGACACAGTGATATCGCACATTCTTCTTGATCCGGCATCGAAGGTCGACAATGGCATCTGATCGCCACTCACGTCCAAACCGAGTTTCTTGGCGAGGGGACGGCTGATCACCGAAACGCTGGCACCCAGATCGAAAACGGCTTGAACAACGGTGTCATTGATGACAATCGGTCCGCGCATGGGTGAACTCGACAGCATTTGATCCAAATTATATGGATAATCATAATGCGTGTCGTCCGAAAGATAACCCTCCTCGTCGACTGCGTCGTCTGACCAAGTGCTTGAGGTATCCGTGGAATCGGAAAGGTAGGCCTCACTGTCGCTGTCATTTGCGAAGTTGCTGATCCTTGACGACGTGTCCCTCAAATAGTTCGCTTGGCCCCCCGCCACTTCTTGATTACGCGGCTGCTTGGGTCGCCGTCCATGGAGGAATCTAAGGCCATCGCGCAAGTCTTTCCCTGCACGTTTGTCAAGGGCAATCCAGTCCGCCATGCTGAGGTCTGCGTTTACTTCCTGCAGCTTCTCCCAGATTGCGTGCGGCTGGACCCTGACCGGAAGACGTCGAGGTGGTTGCCTTGGCTTGGGTGTTTTGTTCGACGGACCTTGTTGTTTGCGCGTATCTTGAGGAGGACCCGTCCAAGGTATGAACATTTGTGGGCGTGGAGGCACTGGTGTGGCTGCTGATGTAGTTGCTTGATTACTTGAACGCAAGACAGGTCCTTGATCTCTGGCCTTGCCTTTGTCCGTATTGGTTTGTCTTTTCTTGGGCTGACGGCCCTCGGCTTCCGTTCCTTGATCCTGATGGCCTACTTGCGAAGCCCCTCTCTTGCCGTCTGCAGCGAAAATCTGCCCTTCTGACGACTCCACCAGGTTCACTGCGTTCTTGTTTGTTTCAGGGATTTTGTGTTGACTGACGACAGTGTCCCCTTTCACTGCCGCCCTACTCCATTTCCCGAGTCCTGGCGAGAGCGTTCATTGCCGCCGGTGGCAACTTGTCTTGACGACCACTGAGGACATCTAGGGCCACGCACATGCCCTTCTTCACCGCAGTCGTAGCAGGTGAGGCCAGGTCTTCTTCCTCCAGGGGGGTGTCTTGACGCGGGTCCAGCTTGGCGGTCCTTCACGTTTTCATTCTCCACCAAATGGATTTGAATGGCGCGTATACCCTCCGCTAAGTCCGTCATGGTGGGTTGCTGGCTCACAGAATCTTGAGGAACAATTGTGCCAACTGCCGTCTTGACAGGTCGCGACACCGACGCACTGGTCGAACTAATCGCGAGCGGGGGAGCGCGCCACCCGGTCGAATTGTTCCCGTATGACACTGCAGCAGGGGTCCCGACCTTGTACTTGCGATTCAGCTGCTCCAGGTGCTGGGCAGTCGCGACCGTTTCTTGCCAATTATCTGGCGCACATCCTTCTCGACGGCGTACGCAACATCGGCGTGAATTGCGCGGAAAAAGTATCTCTGCTTGAGCACGATATCATTGATTCCTACCAAGAGCAAAAGGTCTTGCAGACGCGCCCCGATGTCCTCGACGGTCTCGTGTTCTTGCTGGCGGGCGGTTTCTATGTCATTCCACCAAGCTTCTTGCTGCGCGCGCGACGTAAATTTGGAAATGAATTTGATCTTGAACGAATCCCAGTCGGTGACACCGTAAGCTTCCGGATTATCTTCGATCATCTCCCACCAGGAGAGAGTGCGGCCTTTGAGGTGGGTGCCGACTACGAGCAACATATCTTGATCCGAGAAACCAGTACCGCGGCGGAGACGGTCCATCTGGCGAAGCCAGGAATTTGGGTTCTGGCCGATGGCGCCAGAAAACTTGTCAGGGCTCCCCATGTAACGCGCCAAGGAGACGCGGCTCACTTCGTGTTCTTCAGCCATCAAGGTAGACACAACAGCGCTAATAGGTTCTTGCTTGGAAGGTAGTGATCCTGTCGTTGAAGAGACAGATGTATTGCTTGAAATCACTTTTTCTTCAAACCCCGGTTCGGGCCCCAATCTGTCACGTGTGGTGTCTTGAACAGATGAAGAAGTGGCTGAATGAATATAATAAGTCGTGTTCCGGTACTAATATATAGGGATCAGGCGTCGGGTACGGCTGATCAAGTACCAAATGTAAGTGAACTCTTTTACCACGAAGGTCAGAAAAATAAAATAAAGGGAAGAACAAGTTGTTTTATTCATAATGTGCAGAAAAATATATATACTGCACTGGCAGGTGACTTAGATGATGCGACTGATAGGTGAGCAACGTTTAGAATTAATAATAATCTTACCGTACTACTAATATCCATCTTAATTATCTATAAATATCTCAAAATTACAATTAATACAAAAAAAGAAAATAATCATTATTTTGCAAATAATAATTATTTTAGAAATATAGTTATTTATGAAATAACAAAATATTTCTTATTCACATGTAAAATATCTCCTGTTGCAAGTAAATAAAATTATCATTTTATTATTGGTAGTCGATATTTTTTATAAAAGTTCAAAGGGAACTTATCCCTTTAAAAATTCCCAGCACATTCGTAAGTTTTAACAACTTACAATGTGAATAATATAAGTGCTGTATTTGTTGTTGTTTTTTATAATATGACAAACTACTTTGGTCTAATTGTACTTTGGTTTTCAACGTTTCTCGGTGGAGAATTAACATAGTGAGCGGAAGTAAGGAAGGAACATTAGGAACAATAAATGAAAGGAAGGGAAGAGAACAATGGATAGTACTTATGTAGTTAGAAGGGTGGATGGATGGTGTGACATAGAAGTGGACGAAAAAGGAAGGTATGATTTGATTGGATGAACATAGAATGATAGGTGTGACAGAAAGGAACGCAATGTGATTGGCTAATCAGCCCGGAGAAAGGTTTAAGAGGCATAAAATAAGTGACTTACGAGAGGCCACAAAGGAATTAACGCTCAGCGTCAAATATGTCACGTGTGGTATCTTGGTTGTAGTAAGTATGGTTGGAAAGAAACGGTAGATAGGTTGTCAGGTACAATGAAAGAGATCAGGCGTCGGATACGGCTGATAATGTACCAAATTGAATGAATTCCTTTCTCCCACGAAGGCTCAAAGGTGAAAAGATAAGAGAAAAGGTAAGAGGAAATACAATAGAAATTGTATAGAGGGATGAATGTACAAGAAATACAAGAAGATAAAATAAAATAATAAAAAGAAGATTTCAAGGAATAAAGAAAAAGATAAAGTTAAAGTCTTTCTCCAAGAAGAGAGAAAGAGGGAAGAAGATTATCCCTTTTATTATTACCATATTGGAACATATATACTGTATAGTATTGTGATGGTGTGACGGAGAAGAAAGGAACGGAAGGTGAATTAGTAAATCTACTAAGTGAAAAGAGGTATCGAAATGGAGAACAATGGATGGGGGATGGTGTGACAAGTTGTACAAAAAGGAAAGGAAAGGGGGAACGGATAAACATTTTAGAGGAATGGAGGGAAGGAAAAGAGAAGGCATATGATTGGATAATATCTTCGGAGAAGAGTATTTCCGTTGTAAATTTGGTAGCCTACGAGAGGCCTCAAAAGACATAACGCCCCGCATCAAATATCACAAAGCGCGGATGGTTTAGTGGTATAATATCCGCCTGCCACGCGGATGACCCGGGTTCGATTCCCGGTCCGCGCAATCCACACATGGCAGTGTATGCTTCTAGTTTTGTTAGATGTGTCATAATCCTTTTGGCTGATAGGCCAGTGTCGGGTGTTTAACTCCCTCCATTCTATTTTGAGCCCGTTGACAGGAAATGCCGCGCACGGCCATGGATCCCCTTTTGGACAGGCCTTCCAAGAAGTATCTGTCCTTTTACGGACACTGCACCGGTACACCTCTCCCTCCTCTCTCCGACCTCTTGGCTACGACGATTATTGTCATAGCCCAACTTCCCTTTTATATATTTATCCCCTTCTCGCAGGCAATTGCCAAGACATCAGAAGATTATAAATACGCGAGAAGTGACAAGAATAAAACATCATCTTATCCACCCTCTACTCTTTTGATCTCCATATCCACCTGGCCTTGTACTTAACAGCCAAAAGGATTCCGACACCAGGGCCAGGTGGATTATAAAGGGAAGAAAAGATTAGAAGAGGGTGGATAAGATAATGTTTATTATTTTTACTTCTCGCCTATTTATATTTTTCTAAAGCTTGGCGGTTGTCTGGCGAGAAGGGAATAATTATATACAAGTGGGGCGACCGCTTCGCTCCGTCTCCTTGCCAGTCCCTGCAAACTCCGTTACGGTGTGATTGAGCCCCTCCGCCTGCGGCTCCGTGTCATCACGACCTGCACTTCATTTTCCGGGTGGCTGCGGGCCGGGCCGCCCCACTTGCGGGGGCAAAGCCCCCTGTCCCCCAATCTCAGCCCCGGCCGGGCGTTCTATACTCCATAGAGAGTATGCGACATTCAAATCAACTGGTCCAAGTCATCGATAATCAAATGGTTTTTGTGGCTCTACAGTCACTCAGTCTTTATGGATAATGATATGCAAAAATAAACTAAAAGCGAATCCAGATGGGATCATGGTAGCTAGTTAGCGAGCAATACACACCCTTTTCAATGACTTCGAAATTGGTATATGTATGTCTGGTCCAAGTTTGTCCGGGAGCGAGTGGTGCTTGTATTGCGAGGGAAGACTGTTGACAAAGATAAGGTATCCATAAAATCAAGGAACCCGGCGGCACGGCTATCTGTAGCAGTGAGATCTATGTTGAAATCTCCTGCAAGGACGATGTTTCCGTCAATGGTGTCCAGGAGCGGCTGAAGGAGTCGTACCACACAATTAAGAGGCATGTGAGGGGGCACGTAGACAACAACCACAGGGAGGTTTCGCAGAGCAAAGTGTGCAATGCTTAGTGATTTCCCGAACTCCCTGTCATGCCCTACTTCACAATGTACGGCGCGAACGGGAAGCAAGTAATCGGCTACATAGCAGGAGACACCTGTTGCTGACCGCCTACGACCAATAGGGACACCGACACAGGCAATATTGGTAAATCCAGGGATGTCTAACTGGTCACCATCTCGTGTCCATGTCTCGGTAAAAAGTAATATGGACGAGGTAAGATACACGCGGTCGTTGACAATTTGGTCAAGATGTGCAGGCAAGCTTTGAACATTGTGCGCGATGACTTGCAGGACCTCCGGTGACCGTTCCGCATGAAGACTCTCAAACTTCGGAGCCAGGCCGCTTGTCTCATGCCGCGCGAGTTCAGCACAAATCGGATCAGATGTGTTAGGTGGATGAGGGGAACGAAAGCTGTCTCCAATCAAGTATAGGCCGTCTGCTGATGTGGCGCGAGAACAAACTACGTAAAGAAGCGGCCGACTTAGTCTCTGGATATCCACAACGACTGCCGGATATGTATCCCCTTGGGACTTATGCACCGTGAGAGCTTCACAAGGCACAACAGGGAACTGAGTGCGGGAAACACGCAGTTGCGATGCCTGATGGCGCGATATGATCTCAGTGATCGGCGAAATAGGGGTCCATGTGTCTTGAACGTCTGGTCTTTGTTGAATTAAACGAGAATTCCTGGCGCGCAGTTCCCTCCCGCTGCGAGCGTCGTCGAGCTCAAGCCATTGTAGGGTGTGTAACCCGACTCCACATTTTTTTCCTTTCTTTTTTCTTAATTTTTCACACACCTCTTTACTTTCCTCGCCCCTTTTCTACTTTTTTCACCCCTTTCCTAGTTTTTTACGTACCTTTGTACTTTTCTACGTACCATCGTACTTTTCTACCATCCTCTTTACCTTTTTACAGACCATCGTACTTTTTTATCGGTCTTTTTACTTTTCTCAATTCCCTTTTCTTATTTTCTAACCCATTCCGCAGTACCATATTCCTTATCCATTAGTTTACATATAGCTTAGTTTTACTCTTTTTCTTCTCTTCTCTTTGCAAAGCCACATTTTTAAGCTTTGCTGGTGCTCATTGCGACATATAATAGTATCTATCCTCATATAGCTACTATTATCCCCTCTGGTTAACAGCCTTACACTACACGAACCTACCAAGTGCCTTGCAGGTCACCTAGACCAAAAACCCCACACACTCCAAAAAACCCACACCATATTGAGATATAGAGAGAAAAATGGGCGGTAGAGAAAATAAAAAGTAACAAGAGAGTGAGTGAGACTGAACTTATATTGAGGTAAGTTGAGTATCAAGTGAAGATATGATAACTATGTCTATCTAACTATCGTCTTATATAGAATTAAATATGTTTCATCCAGCTGAGTAGAAAGAACCAGTAATAAGATAATAAAATATTTTCATCAGGTACGGTGTACCTGTGATTGAATATACAATGGCAGATGCAGCTTGCATATGGAACTGTGCCATTAGATGAGAGAAGCAGTATGGAATACTTCTTTACGGTTTCATATGCAGTTAATTGAACCGGCGATGGAGGAGTTGAATAAGTGCATGATAGCAACCGATACTACGATTGGGTATAGAGGCCAATCTAGACTTTCTCAACGGTAACGAGATGACCCGACGGGTGATGGTTTACCACACATATGCGTAGCGGTTTCTGCCTTTCCGGATCGTTGATGTGGGTGCCACAGTCAGATGAACGCAAACGCCCTGTAACACCGTTGACAAAACCATCGCCGGTGTCGGCGTTGTTGGTGATCATACAGTATATTTTGCGTCAATACGGAGAAAGATGTTGCGAGCGAGCGAATGGGTATCTTTGAGAGGTTTGTTCTTAACCGAGTCTAGTATACGCTCCCGCTGGCGTACTGTTCCTTCTCCGGAGACAACATCGCAAGCCTCGGAATGGGCAAAAGGGGTCGACATAGACTGCAGGACTATCGTGTTTCTCGCATCAACTTTTGCGTTCGAATGAAACAAGTACACTGGGTCTTTTTCTCGAGCCTCGGCAGGAATATGAGGTCTAGCTCATTTCCTAGTAATAATTTGGGATCAATAACAGTTGTATGAATTTCTGATAGGTTGTGATACTTTATTAGCCTGTTATAATATAGTTAAATTCTAAATTTGTTTCAGAAAATTTAATTTGGAAAATATATCTAGAAAAAAAACAGATTTTTTAATCCGTCTTGTCAATATGTTATTTCTTTATTAAGGTTTAAAAATTAAATATATATTTTTTATTCTTTAGTGAAAATTATTATGTTATAATCTACAAAATCATCCAGTATAAATATAATATCATAATCAATTAAGTATACTTTATAAAATCCAATATCAGTTATGAATTTTTTAAATTTAAGTATATATTCATTAAAACTTTCATTAAATACCTTATTTTTTAATATCTCATTATATATTTCTTCTACAGTATATCATTATATTCATTGTTTAAATCTATTTTATATATTTTATTATTATCTTCTGTATATTTATAAAAGTTTTCTTTATATAGTACTAAACTTAATAGGAACTTTTTAATATCTTCACTATTCATCTTAATTTTAATATTCGTTTTATAATCAATACAAAATTCAATTTTGTTCCATAAAATCTATTAAATTAGGAAAGTTATTTTTATTTATAAAGGTACATTCCTCTTGTAGATAAAACACTTAGAATATAATACCTT
>JNEN01000785.1:0-30380 GCA_000697355.1 Syncephalastrum monosporum B8922 | reverse complement strand
GGTCACCCAGGGACATAACGGCTCCAGAGCGACAAGGCAAGCTCAGCCCCCGGGACACCACGAACGACCACGGCAGACAAGGCATCAGGCACCAGCATGACCACGTAAGCGCGACCAACCATCCACCGCCGCGGCAGACCGGCAGGGGCGCCTCCCCAGCAGGCACAAACGCGGGAGGAAGAAGACGAGGAGGGACGAGGACGAAGGCGAGGACAAAGGAAGGGACGGAGACTTAAACAAACAGCCGCGTTTAGGCGGCTGCTTTGGCGGGTGCGGGTGGTGAGAGGAGGCGGGCGGGAGAAAGATGACGGAAGGCGAAGGAGTGGAATGGGGGTGCCGGTACGCCGATCCGTGCCGACCTACAGCACCTGGTATTCCCACAGCGTCCACTGGACGCACGAGCGCCGGTTGATGGGCTCGTCTCGTTCTTTTCTGCCCCGACTAGGCCGGGGAGGGGCGCACATCTGCGTGCAGACTGGATGTTACTTGCCAGAGAGTGCGGCGAGAGTGCGGTGGGTAGTCTGGTCTGCTCTGAGCTCTACACAAGGATGCGAGAAGTTAGTTTGGCAAGATAAAAGACGCTGTAATACATACCTATGGTCTCTCCATAATGGCATTGGACACAGAGATGCCTGTGTTCGATAGCACACCTCAGGTGTCTTGTTTGATGTCACGCTTCAATTCGACACAGTGTCTCCAATAGTATGTCCCTTGGTGCCCTGGTTGTTCCTCGAATTGGCGGTGGTGCCGTCATGGTATTGCTCCAATGTCTCGCGCATATATAGCTTGCGCGTCTGTGCCGTGAGTACAGTAGCGTCTCCCTTGGTGCTCTGGATGTAGCTCCCTCGCATTGATGGTGGTGCCGTCGTGGCATTTCTCCAATGACTTGCGCATATATAGCTTACGCGTCTGTGTCGTGGGTGCAGCAGTGTCTCCCTTGGTGTTGTGGTTGTAGCTCCTTGGCCTGATGAAAGAATCGCCTTGGCTTTGCTTCGTGCCTTGCGCGTAAATAGCTGTGCGTCTGTGCTTTCTGATATGCCGCTGCCATGTAGTTTGGCTTCGCGCCTTCCTTAATGTTGCCCGCTCTTGAGTGTGCTCCAATGGCTGCGGTCGATAGCTCGCCCAAAAGACGAATGTTGTTTGCCCCGTGCAAAGTGTCTATGTATGGCTGACCCTCACGCTCATATGGTAGGAGGAATCCAGTGCTTGTGTACACCTGTCTATATATTGAATTTGCGTTAGCAATGGAGTCAATTAGTATCCTAACGAGGTACTTGCCTATGCAGTTCGCAATGTTTGTCTGCATATTGGAAGCAGTGGCAACAGCAATAAAGGTGACCGCTGCTTGAAAGCATTTATGGCTATGCACCGATAAGAGCGACTTGGTGCCAGTACTGCGTTGCGCGCAGAGCTGAACCGTCAAGCGTGCGGCGTTGCAGACCTTTGCTTAAAGGCTGATCTGAGAGCGCCTTGTCTGGCTCTGTAGAACCTTGGATTTACCATATATGAGTATGTAATAAAGAGTCATAAAGCGTTTTCTTACCTTCTGCTATGGTGGGGCTTTCTTTTTTGCATCAGATCGGCTACCATGAAGAGACAAAGTCATATGCAGTTCCCCAGGATGCTACATAGATAAGATGAATGAGAGCGTATACAATAAGGGCTGCAATGCTTTACCAGAGAGTACATGTATGTCTCCTTCGTCTTTGGTCTTTTCTTCTTTTTCCTTCTTTTTTTTTTCTTTTTCTGGAAAGGTTGCTTGAGTGTGTGGGAATGCGTGTCAAATCCCATTGGGTAGGCGTTTGAACAGTGTGGTCATAGGGTTGTGCCGTGCATCATGTGCCATGCTCTGTCTGGCATTGTCGTTGTCGTTTCGCCGTGTTACACGATAGTCTGGATCCCAGAATGAGCGGGTCGATAGATTTCCAACCTGTGTCAAGATTACTTACTCAATTTTTTGCAGAAGTATTGCAGAGACCAGAATACAGGTATCGCCTTTTGCTACGGCCGCAGGTGAGGTAGTGCGCTGTGTATCAGTAGGCAGCCGTGCGATTGATGCTGGACATAAGATTGATGTCAATGACACGTCTGTGTGGAGCACATCATGACATTCATGCAGGAGAACAATGGGAAAACTTACTGATCAAATGAAGAGTGTGTACTCTTTCTTGAGAGGCCTCAGACGGTCGCCTTATTCACCTCGTGCTTGTTGCTTGATGTGTCTTGCTCTTGTTTTGTGCGATAAGAGGACAATGACTTGCATGTGGTTTTGTGTCTTGACAGCCGTCAGAGATCGACAATAGACTTGCGCGACGTGTCCTTGGGACGTGCGCATGGACGAGATCGAGGCCATGGCGTTGTCTGATGGCAAAAGAATGAGATTCGTAAGCTGAGATTCGTCATTCAAGACACTTACGTTTGTGAAAAGACTTTGATAAGAGCGAGGTGTTGGATGACAACTTTTTTCTGCGGTTTATATGTCGTTGCCAGTACACTGGATTTCATGCGTTGGTCTGATGATCATGTGCTGACCTTTTCAGCCTGCGACAAAACGTCGTTTTTCCATCCAAAAAGAAGACAATGTTGTATAATATTATGTTATACTAGAGCATAATTCGTCTGTCTCATACTGATAAAAGAATGTCTTCTGCGTTATCTTTTCTTTTTCTTCTTCCATGGCAGGCGGGATCAAGGCTTCAGGTCCTTTTGCCAAACCAGGTACAACCCAAAAAAGGCAACTTGATACTCGTCTCTGGAGCCTTGAGTTTCATTGCTTTGAGCTCAAAAGACCATTGATCTACGTACTGCTTCTCTCAAGTTTCTGTACAAATTTCAAGCATCTCTCTGCGATGTCATTATCGTATTTTTCTTGCTGATATGGAAAGAAAGAGTGCAGAGACGGTCATCATGGCGGAAGATGAACTCATGAAAAATCAACAACAGGGTTAGTAGCATACAATAGTCGTTTCTTTTCACTGAATTCAGTGCATTTCTACTATAGAGAAATGTATAACTCCATATGTACGAGTTCATAACGTTTGACAAGGGGCGGGGGTGTTGGGTGCCTGGTGGACGAGTGGGCAACAGCGATAAGATACGGCGACGGTGTGCTGGGCAAGTAAATGGTCCCTTTTTCTATTTTGTGCGTATATCTTGCCTTCCTCGTCCTTTCCTCTTCCTCTTACCTTTCCTTTTCCCCGTCCCATCCTCCTTCTCCGTCTCTACAGAAGCATGTGTCTCCGTTTTCCAAGGTCATCAGCATGTAGTAAGGTACGTCAAAATTAGGTTGTGTGCTATGTCAAAGTAAAGTGTTCTTCATTGGCAGACTTGAAAATAACGTTCTTGATGTGCAGTTTTCGCATCTTTGCATACACCCTTGTTCACGTCTTGGAAAGAACATTTACAGTCTTGCGTCACTGGCTCCATCACAAGAGTCGCGACATCCTATATGTATCATATGCATATGCTGTTGTAAAGGGAGAAAGCGAGAGTGATCAGAAGAGGTCGGGAAGAGATCAGGGTTTCTTGTTTTCTTGTCTACAGTATTTACACATGAAAACCGGACTGCTCGTCTCGCGTTCAGTGGATGAGCAAGACGACATGACATGGCATCAATACCTTGGCGTCTTTACGAGCATTTGCTATCGTTATCAAGGTGCATGCAAGGTTTACGAACTCGGTATTCGATACGATGCATCTTGATCTTGTGGGCCTCCTCCACCTCCGCCTTTTAGATGCCAGTCAGTCAAGTACGTCCTGGTCAAGTCTCCGCCGGGTGGAAGTCAAAATTTTTATTGGAGCAAATGCCGAGGATCTCTTACAAAAGGGCAGTATATCATGGATAAGGTATCATGCATTCAGTTTAGGGCATTGGTGTGTTAAATGCGTTCGGTATCAAGGGTTGTGCTATGATGGTGCGTTCGGGGCATTCGGGGATGCTGTGTCAAAGGTAGCACACGTTGCCTTTCGTTTCGCATTTTGCTCACACCCGATGGGATAGTTTAATGAGCCTCATAGACCCTCTGGCTGCACAGTACCCTCGTGCTTTGCAACGGCACGTAAAAGCGAGGGTGCCGAAAGGTTGGCTTCCATCGATATCCTCTTGACACTGTACTAAAAGTAAGGCTAAAGAATGTCTGGATCATTACTGGTCCTTTTTTTAGCATGACCCTTCCGTGGATCTTTGTTTCCTGCTTTTAATCCCGGACAAGCGGCACTGCGCTACTTCTTTACAGGAGCTAAAGCCGCGCCACGCCGTTTGACATGTGCAGTTGCTGACCTTTGCCTTATCTTGATAGAGACATATATTGCATACATACACATCTATTCGAGCTTTACATACATAATCATTGTATCCTTGAACAAAGACCGTGCTTCTCTTCCTCACACATTTTGATTGCTCTCCAAAAAGAGAAGCGATACAATGCGTCTACTGGAATAGTTTTGTCCTGATGGAAATCAAATTTAACTCAGCTCCTTTCTTTTCTTCTGCAACGAGGATTACCGCCACCACCGCACGCCAAGAGCAACTGCAATAGTTGCACCGTACTGATGAATATTCATGGCAAACAAGACGTGATTCGGTCCTTGGATGCCCTTCTCTACTGTTACTTTGTATACAACTACTTTCTCGATGCCAGCCTTCTGATATTCTTCTCAAGGATATTTCTGCAACTGGTGAGATGACAAGCTCCGTTTCTCCCTTTACTATTTGTACTCATGAGGACGTGTGTTTCTCTCTTCCACAGCAAATGCTGGCTCCTCAGGCATTGGCACGCTCCCTACGCACCGCGCTTGGTATGGTTACCACCGGGCTGGGCCTCTGTGTGTTGATGCACTCTACGTCTGAGCTAGGCCAGCCCGGTCTGCTCATTGACTTCATAGGGAATCGTAAGTTGTTCTCTTGTGAATGAAGAGTTGATGGTAGTAACGCCCCTTCTACAAGACAACAAGCCGAGCCATATGCGAGTGATTCTGCTGGACTTGATCATTTACGTGCTTCAGGTGGTACGGATATTTGCCACCACCCACCTTTCTTCCCAACTTCAGAACGGCGCTTTTGCTTCTACGCTCCTGATGCCGCCTTCGTTGGCAGCTGCGTTGGGCGCAGACCGCCTGCCACTCGCAACTCCTCGGAGGCAAGCCAGAAACAACAACACATCGAGTCAGGACAACGGCGGCGATGCATCAAACGACAGCGGGTTCTATCTGACCGATGATCTTGTGTTCGATATCGGCTTTCGGTCCTCAATACGCAATGTCCTGGATCCCGTGCATGAAGACGAGGTCGACCGATTACCCGTTTAACCCGACGAGAGAAGAAAAAAAAAAAACGAACGAAAAAAACGGAAAAGAAAAGCACGCCTCTATTTTTGATCATCTCCCTTGTTTCCCGTCGATTCCCCACACCACACCACCAGCTTTCCTTACTCTTCTTCCCCTTGTAGATACCATAATTATTAACAGTACTCGCACACTTGTTTTTTTTTTTTTTTCATAGAATCAGTATGTACACGCATATATTTGATGGAAGCCATAATATAAGATGATTACAAAGGTAGTATGAAAAGATGGGGGTGGATATATACAAAGAGAGAGGGAGAGAGGGAGAGAGAAGAGAGGAAATAAGAGAGGATAAAGGAAGAAGGAATACAAGGTGTGTAGATTAGTTGGTGAAGAGAGCAGCGACGGCGGCCACGACCTTCTCAGGAAAGTGGCGGCGCGCCATGCGGTCCAGGATCGACTTGGCCTGGGTGACCTTGGCGTTGTTGAGGTAAGCCCGGACCATGGCCTCGTACGTGCTTGGCTCGCGGACGACCACACCAGGCGTCCGGATCGACTTGTCATCGGACATGCGCTCGAAAAGGGCCTCGGCCTTGTCGAGACGGCCGGCCTGGCCATAGCCTCGCAGGAGGAGGTTCTCAATATAGGGCGACGAGCTCTTCATGATGGCGGACTGCATCTCGTGATAGACGGCTTCGGCGCGGTCAAGCTGGTGGTGGGTGATTAATGTGTCGAGCATGGCCTGGTAGACGACCTCGTCGCGCAAGCAGGCCGCGTCGTCAAACACGCGCTGCGCCGCACTGACATTGTGTTGCAGCGTGCCATAAGCGTAGATCAGCGTGGCGTAGTGCGTCGCCTGCGGCTCGAGCGCGTCCTCCTCGCGCATGCTATCCAACAGCGAGTGGGCGGTCTCCATGTCGTATGGCGCGAGCATGCTGTAGGCCTCCATGAGCAGCTTGTAGGTATGGGCGGTCGGGGTCAGGCCATGGCGGCGGATCTCGGCAAAGTAGGCCAGAGCGCGGCTGCGGTCCGGCTGCTGGCGCACGTAAAATTGGATCATGTTGTTGAACGGGCCGATGCGGAGCGACGCGGCGGGCGCGAGCAGCATGGCGTCAAAGAGGCGGCACGCGTGCGACTCGCTGCCTGCGCGCACACAGGCCGAGATGACGGCGCCAAAGGTGATGGTGTTCGGTGTGAGGTCAAATAGGTTTTGCATCTCGTCAAACAAGCGGAGCGCGGCTTCGAGCTTGCGGGCCTTGGCGAGCTTGGAGATGACGACGTTGTAGAAGAACGTGGTCGGGCGGACCTTGTGCTTCTTGGCCTCCTCGTAGATGATCAGCGCGTCGCTCGCCTCGTCTGTGGTTGAGGTGCTCTGTGCTGTGCCGAGAAGAAGCGAAGCGTAGGCGTTGCCATCCGGGTAGAGCCCCATGCGCTTGATCTGGTCATAGTACACTTTCGCCTCGTGCATGCGGCCTTGCTGCGCGTAGCCAATCAGGATACTGTTCGTCACCATGTAGATAGCCTGCTTGTTGTCGCCTAGTGCCTTCTTGCACACGTCGTACATGGTCTGCGCTTCGGTAAGATGGCCCTGCTTGCCAGCCAGCGCAATCGCATCACGCACCGGCTCCAGCGACGGCGTATGGCCTTGCTCCAGCACGTTGCACAGGGTCTGAACGGCTTGCTTCATATCACCGCGCATCACGCAACGCATCACGTCCTTGGAGGCCGCTTCCACTTCCGGCAGGAGCTGGACACCGTTATCGAACAACGCTCGCACTTCCTCGTCTTCACCAAGACAGCCGAGCACGTGCACCACCAGTTCACGCGGCAGGTCGGTCGTGCTCACGCCAGCAGCGCGCATCAGCGTCACCAGGCGCTGGACGAAGCCACGCATGTTAGGCTGGGCTTGCTCAGGTTCAGCCACCGCGGCCTGGTACAGGAGGACAAAGTCTTGAAGCACAAGCGGACAGTCATTGTCGACAGCGCAGGTAAGGATACGACGGCCCAGTTCGTCAGGGAGCTTGTAGTAAGGCATGTAGGCGAGGACGACACGACCAATCGCGAGCACGTGCGTCAGGTCCAAGCTAGTGTGTGCACTCATTTCGATGGTCAACTGGGTGAGGCGATCGGCGGCCTTGGCGAGCGCACGCGAAGACATGGCTTCGGTGACGACCTGCAGGGCATGGATGCCGCTCTGGAGCTGTATGGCCGTGGCAGCGCGTACGATGCGCTCGGCGAGGAGGGCGTCGGGCTCGAGGCGGGCACGCTGCATGGCGCGGACGACGTCGAGGGCCTTGTCGGTGTGGTCGTGCTTGAGGCAGAGCATGGCATAGTTGGCCAAATTGCCGTACGACTTACTGAGGTCGGTCGTGAGCAAGGCGCGATAAATGGGCTGGGCCAATCCCCACGCGTCGGTCTGGCAGTAGGCAGCGAGGAGGGGACCGTAAGAACTGGCATCAGGTTTGGGTAGGCGAGACACGAGTGCGTGCGCGTCCGCCAGACGCGCTTGAGCGCAGTAGTAGCGCACCACCGAGTTGTACGCCACCATGTCGCCGACGAGCTCCTTCTCAATGTGTGCGAGGGCATCATCGACGCGGTCGCAGCGTAGGTAGGCCTCAACGAGGGCGTGCTCGAGCTGCACGTCGTGCTCGCGTGCGCGACCCTGGGCGTAATACTCGAGGGCCAACGGCAAATCGCCGAGGCGGCCGGCCATGTGGACGAGTGAGCCAAAGGTGGCACAGGTAGGAGCGGTGATGGATGCATAGATGCGCGCGCAGGCGGCTTGATCGGGTTTGTGGGAAAGCACGCGCAGGAGCTGGTTGGCAGCCTCGACGGAGAGCGTCATGCTGGCTGTTGTGGCGGCGTCGAACAGCCCAAGTGCTTTGGCGAGGTTGTCCTCGGCAAGCAGGGCGTCCACGTCGTGTGCGTCAGTCGTGCCCGCTCGCTCGGCCTGCCGTCGCAGCATCGCCACTGTCTTTTGTGTCTCGACCTCGCGTTTGCACAATGCCCGAATCAGATACGAGTAGGTCGCGTCATCCGGTTCCAATCCCGTCTGAGTCATGTCGTCATACACTAAATAAACATTCATGTCATGTGTGACTAAAAGATCGAGATAAACCTCATATCGTGTTACTTACATTGCAGCATCTGCGTAAGAGGTGTGCCATCACGACGCAGCGACATGTACGCCTCGAAAACGATGTTGTACGACGCGGTAGTGAGCGCCAGGCCTTGACGCTTGACAGCATGCAGCTCGGTCAGCACAGTGCGGAGTTGGTTGTCCCGGCGAGCCGCCTTTAGGCGATCGTCGGCGCATGCCTTGTTGTTTGAATGCTTGTTGGGCGACACGACCGGCGAAAGGGGAGGCGAAGGCAGTTGCCGGCCTGCCAGCACGTCATAGTAGTTTTGCGCTTTGTTGTTGGTGTTGTCTTTTCGGTGGCGGCGATGCTTGCTGTGTCGTGTGTGTTGTGTCTTTTGAAAGTTTTGCTGTGTGGGTGGGAGGGAGATGGAAGATGCAGAAGAGGAGGAAGAGGATGAGGATGCGCTGAGGGTAGGCGACATGTCAGGGCAGGTTATGGCGTACATGGCGTGTGTGTATATGATATGATATAGAGATGAAAAGGGAGGATATAAAGTATTGAAAAATGGATGGCAGGTCAAGCTTTGGGTATATTTATAAGGGGCCTACTTGCTCTATCTGATGCTGTTGATGTTATCAGATGCAAACGCAATACAAAATCTTGATCAAGCGTTTTTGGAGGCATCGCACGACAAAAAAGAAGCTGCTTGATTTTATCAGATGGAGACTGGGACAGTGTAACACAGCAAAAACGCAAACTGCTCGGAGCTTTGCTGAGAAGGAATGACATCTGATTGATGATTAGAGGGTATTCTCCATTCCCCCGTTCAGCCATCCCGCTTAGTTTAACTATATCTACGCTTAACTTTCCTAGCTCATTTGATTTTCTTTGGTTCCTTACGATGTCTTGTGCGATCGTCGACTTAGACTATTTTGTCCCATGATACTCCGTATATCCAACAAATACCTGATAATATAACAAAAATAAAGAAACATCAGCGTAATCTTACATAAGATAATGATGTGTGTCGTCGGATATGCAGCGGCTTTTATTTTTGTATGTGTGCTGTTTTTTTCTTGTTTCTCCAGGATAATGCCACCATATTCGGATGCACGAATGTTTGGCGGACTGCGAATATTTATCAGATCCTCAGATCGGCTCACGATCCCTTCATCTCCACCACGATAAGCTTTTTCCTCTTTGACAGACTCCTTGTATCGATATCATGACAGATATCCTATCATCTGGGTGTCCAGAATGAAAAAGGATCTGATAATTTTTAAGGTATTTTTGCTGCATGGTGATCCTATCATCGTGAGCGCCGCGCTTGGACCAGCATTTGATGACATACTTTCCAAACCCTTCCCCCAAGTCTGGCTGCGGTGGCAACATCCTTGTTGCTAAACTTTTTTCTCCTTATCATACCCCTCCATCTGATATCTCTTTATATTTTCAGTTGATGTATCGCTGAAACAAAGATAGTTATCCTCACAATCAATCGCCAGCATGGTTGTACAATATCAGATATTTGGCTTTATATCTCACCCTGCCGACGCTTATTCAATCACCACCTCCATCGTCATTCAAAAGTACAGCATGACATCCTTGGCTGTTCACTTGCCCTATTTTACGATTCATATACAGACTAAATAGGTCTGTTACACACGAAAATAAGTCTTTTGGAATCGCAAGTATCTACCTATCCATTCACTGGAGTGGTTCTGCATCCATTACATTAGGAACACTTGACGGGCGAGTGAGTTCAAAATGAAACCATTTTGCTTTTGTTTTTCTATATCACTAACAGCGCCATGAAGGACCTGGGCAGTATAGACAGACCAGTGACATCTTCCAGGCATATGTGATGACTACGACGCCATAGTACAAGGCTACGCATACCTACAAGGGACGCTGCTACCATCCTTCAGCATTTTTGAAGGAGAAACAGCTGCACATTTCCGCCAATAGCGTTTTTCAGGCTTTTCGTCTGCTCCAGAGCTATCGAATCCGGAAGTTCTCTTCTTTGTCAGTCTGGACAAAGCGGCATATCTATCTGTATCCTTAGAAATTGAACTTGCAAGAGCTATGATTGATAAATAAAACGCCTAATGTATGCGAAAAGCGAATGTATACGAAGAGAGAACTGATTGGCGGTGAAAAGGCATATCAATCTAATATGCTCATAATTCAAGTATCGTAGGTATCGTAAGTATCGTAAGTGTCTGTACGACGTAGGAATAAAATGAAGCATCAGCGTCCGGGCCTTTTTTGAGTACCTGCGGATGAAGAGGTGCCTACAGAAGGTGACGAATGTAGAATATAAGCATTTCAGCGTGATCCAACATGACATGCCCTATTGATATACGCCATCGATGTGGGCCTTGCCTACGCAGGAGGTGAGGGATCATGTCCATAGACAAAGGATAAACTTATACACTCCATGGCGGAGCATACGTCTTAAAAGAGAAAAGCTGTCATTGAACAGGTGAGGAACAGGATAAACTTGACATTCATAAAGTTGGTCGCGTGATACACAGGAAATCATGCACCATCTCATTTATATATGTACCACAGCACGATATGCGCTACCATTTTAATAGCATGTCGGATCTTTTCAAATGAAACTATCTTCCATGCGTACGTATGATATGAAGTCTGCGCTGACTACTTGTCACGCTTTCTTCCTCTTTGACAGATGTCAGAGATATATTCTCTTTTGTGGTCTTAATACTAGAGTCAACACAGCTCTTCTTGTATATACACCAGACGTTAAAATTTCTCTGTTCAGGGCAGGCGACATGACATGTGGCCGCATTTCAATTCAAGTGTGCTTGAAATGGGATGCTTCAGCCCGCCCGCTTAATCAGAAACATGCTAATAGCTTCACATTTAGAGCAATCTTCCATTTTTCTGCGTTATTTGCCTTCGTTAAGGTGTGGGCTCCATATGGACCATCGCCACTCTCGTGTTTGTTTGCATTTTTATTTGGTCCTCATATGCACTTTATTTATTGGGATCTACCTTGTTGGGCGACAAAGAAATAAGGAGACGTAATTTTCGCCCAATAAGGTCACTCAGTGTGGTACGTAGCAGCACGAGATGCGTAGCTTGATAAAAAAAAAAAAAGAGAGAGCGAGAGGGAAGAAGCTCTCTCTCGAGCCCGCAAAACGACCAAAGACGTCTCGAGATCGGGGAGCGGTGAACATTGTGTCGCCGCAACAAAAATAATGACGGTTTCGCATAATAATAATCAACACGACTGAGGTTACATTTTAAAAAATCATGCACGGTCTTCAATAATGGAAACAGGCAATCATTATTCCCATCGCGCAAAACAAACGCTCGTGCTGATGAGAGGGCAGGTCCCCATTAAAAAATTTTGTGTGACGAAAAAAAACAAGGTCCTGAAAAGTCGCACATGCACCGCACGGTCTGACAGAAGAGACAGACAGCAACAAAAAAAAGTTGCTTGGGGGTGTGACCTTCCCAAGACATTCTCGGTTTGTGTAGCGAGAACTCAGACTAGAATAAATGAAGTGAGGTTCCATAAAATGGAGTCAAGTTTATGTATGCAGTGAAAATGGTGGTCTAGAATGCAGAATGGGTGGCGGTATATGTATCATGATATGGTGAGAAAGTGATAAAAGAGAAGGATATGTCTAATGCTAAAATGGTTGGAAGTGTGTATACAGATGCAAGATGGAATGGTTGTTTAGGCGGTGATGGCAGCAGGGGCATCAGGAAGGTTGGCAACGACAGCATTACGGCGGCGCAGGGCGTAGACAGGGACATCGATGGTATCGCCGTCATTCATGGTCAAGGTCGCCTTTGCGGTGGGGCTCTTCTGAAGCCATTGAGCGATGCAGGCGGCAGAGAGGCAGCGCATGGCCGTGTCAAGGACAATGTCGCCTTCTTGAATGGAGAATTTGCGGTAGGCATTGATGTCGCTCATGATGTTGATGATAGTAGGGTATGCCGAAAGGGAATGAATGAAGAGATATGAGAGGTGAGAGATGAAAGGTAACCACAAAAAAAGGGGATCGGGCCTATATTTATAGATTTCGTGCCACTTGGTTCGCCGCTCTAATTTGACGCGCGCGCGTGCTACCTAAAACCGGTTTTTGATACTTTTCCTAATTCTGTCAGCAAGCGAAGCACACACACGCCCAAAAAAAAATCCATGCATCTCTTTTGTTCGCCTTGCTTGCTTATTTTTTCCTTTTCCTTTTTTCTCCCCTCTCTATCTGACATTCATGCATCTAGACCAGAACGAATGGAGAAGAGGGAAACATTGGCCTTTTTTTTTTTTTTTGGTAGGGGGAGGGAATGTTCGGCACACGTGGCCCTCTAGCTTGCCGAACTCTCTCTCTTACATATGCATGGATCGACAAGCTATCAAGAGGAAGAGGACAGATGACTCCTCCCCTTGCTTTTTGTCTTGGCTTCTAGTTTCTTACCAAGCAAATAAGAAATTCCTTCAACGTGGAAATGAGATGGTGGACATACGGTGCCCTCTTAACAGTATTGAAACTTTTTAATTTTTGCTTTTGCTTTTTTTTTTTTTTTTTGGGACCTTCAAGTTGGCCATGCATCACAAAGGTTTCTTTGGGGTTGTTTGTTTATGTGTCTCTCTCTGCAAGTATGCAAGCGCTCCCACGCGATCAACACCGAGATAGCCTGGGTTCATTCATCGTGGAGGGTTGAGGCTACACAAGCGGTTCCGTTTCTTTCTGATTTCTATATTTCGATCTGAATGATGCGGCTTCATCCGGCACATCGGAAAGGACGTCATTATCTTCACTTCGCTCTACACTATATGCTGTATATAGTGTGGCTCTGATTGCTCTGAGGAAGGGGGTGTTTTTGTGCCGAACAAGGAACCGTACAGATGCGCACATGGCATGGATTGGAGCCACCCGGAGCAAAAGGCCAAAGAATAAAAAAATCTCCATCGCATGAATCTGCCCGATAGGAAATGAGGAACACACCGCCCTTTTTTCCATTTTTGTAAAGCTTGGTTAGATAGGACCAGCTTTGGATAGGTAATGCATACTCAGAGAACGCATATCCACGGACCGGAGACACATGGCAATAACACGGTCTGCATGATGATCCTATTCCCCATTTTTTTTCTCCAGCCTGAACATCATCAAGGTAAGGTCACAGGTACGCAGTGACCGTTTGCATGCCCATCACGACCTCCCCGCAACGAGTCCAAATAACCAAGTGGGCAAAATATATGCGGGACAGTGCGCGAGTTTTATTCTGAGGATAGGGTTCACTCGTCGGCTTTCTTTCGTTTCTTTTTCTTTTTGTGTTCGCTGTGGTGACCGTCGTCCTCGTTTTCGTGGCTGTGTTTTCGCTTCTTCTTCTGCACGGGGGGTCAGCGATGACAGATGCTGATGTAGGATACCCGTACTTACCTTCTTCTTGTGTTTCTTTTCGGTACTGCCGTCAACTTTATTTGAAGTATGAGTTGACAACACAATGGCATCAAAAGAGAAGGCAACTTACCCACTGGAAGCATCGCTTCACTGCCTCCCTCATCATTACCCAGGATAGACGCATCAAACTAGATAATAGAATGCGCATCAGACTCCATCGAGGGGTCATGTCGTATCTTTTGCAACTTACGCCTGGGATAGGGCCCGGTGTCAAGGCGTACGCATCGCGCAGGACATCGTCCTCGAGGCGGGCGATGGGCGGACCGCGTTCAGGGATTTGTGGATCGCGCAAAATGTTGAGCAAGAAGCCATCGGGCTCAATGTCGTTTTTGCCTAGAGCGCAATAATTAGCCAATGATGCAGACGAGGTAAGGCGTGGATGGGTTGTGTACCAGGCAGATCGGCAATGTAGTTGTGTAGAGTGGGGTCGAGACCGGCAGCGCGATCGGGTGGCGGATAAGGGCGGACGTACTTGTCGTAAATGGGTATCAGATTGTAATAGGAAAGCAGATCTTGGCTTCCCAGCAGTTTTGCTTTCTGCGTCATGCTGAGAGGAGCATGCAAAACAGAAGGGAAAGACAACTTTCAGTCTGAACACAGACCCACAGGTCCAAATTGTTCATCCGCTATTGTGCTTCCGACCCGCCCGCCCATTTCCACGTCTATTTTGTCCTTTATCATATGAATAGTGCTGAATGCAGCAGTACTTTATTTTCTATCTCATCCTTTCAGTCAAAACAGAAACGTCTTGAATGTAATGGAATGGAAGGTAGGAGAAAAGGGACGGCGGTTATGGTTGCAAGGCGCAAAACGATGAATAAAAAGGGGGAGGTCATAACAAAGAAGGAGGAAAGGCGAGGAGTGTGTGTGTCTAGACCGAATAGCACAGGTAGAGCACGGATAAAAACAATCACGCGCACAAAAGGGAAAAGAATACGAAACGGGGCTCTCTTCTTTCTCTGTTTCTGCCTCTCCTCGGCAGAAAAATAAAAGACTAGAAAGCGTTTTACATGGTGCAAGTGTGTTGGGTTGTGTTACGGTATGAGACAAACCGTTTTTTTGCCCAGTTTGGCACTTTGACTATCTCCTCCTCTCGTTCTCGCTCACGTTCTCTCGTTTTTTATATTTTATTTTATTTTTTCTTCTTTCTTTTTACTCTCTTTTTTTCTTTTCCTGCATTGTTCCTTCGTTCCCTTATGCCAGCTCGGCTGCTGCCTTCAGCCGATTAAGCTTGAATGTCAACATTTGTCGCAGCTATTGCGATCGCCTATGTCGTGGGTGGCCTCACCTTGGTACCTCTCTGCTTCTTGGGTCTCTACCTCGCACGCATCCTGGCGACAACGTTTTATTATGACCCGCTCTCGATAATGGCACCCAAAACAGAAGAAACCGGCCCCGCACACCATGGTAGTAAACATACTATGCAACAACAACAACAACAACAACAGCAGCAGCAGCAACAACAACAGCAACAACAATTGTACAAGGTGGGATGGGTCCGGGTGTGCCGGGACGAGCACCTCCTGGTTCCGCCTGACACATCGATTGGCGAGATGGTCAAGACGTACATATCCGGCCAAAACAGCCACGAACAGCAGCAACAGGTCTACTTTGCGGTGTTGAAGGGCACGACCCTCTTCTTGTACGACTCAGAAAAGCAGCTGGACTGCAAGGACGTCATCCAGGTCCACCACCACCAGGTCTCCATGCACCCGCCGCATTTGCTCGACCACGAGCTCTTCACACGACCGGCCGCCGTCAAACTGCACACGACGACGAGTAATTATTACATCAACTGCGCACGCTGCATCGACAAGGAGGACTGGTATCTCGCCTTGCTACGTGCCTCTAAACGCGACACGACCCAGACCTTTGACCAGTCCGCCCTCAACGCCGTCATCCACACCATCCACAGCGACGAGCATCATTTCCAAACCCAATGGTTCAACGCCATCCTGGGCCGCATCTTCTTTGGCGTTCACAAGACCGACCAGATCGAGCAGTTTTTGTACAAGAAACTCGTCACCAAGCTCGCCAAGCTCAATGCGCGTCTGCCGCCCTTCCTCGGCCCCATCACTGTGCGTTCCGTCCACCCGGGTCACGCGCTGCCCTACATCACACGGCCCGTCCTGCGCAGCCTCTCGCCCCAGGGTGACCTCCACGTTGACTGTCATCTCCAGTATGCAGGCGCCGTCCGCGTCGAGATCGAAACGACGTTCAAATGGAAGTACTCGGACCACCTCCGGCCCTTAACCGTCGACGTCGTCTTGGCCGTCACCTTGAAAAGCCTGGAGGGCGACCTGGCCCTCAAGATCAAGGAGCCACCCACGAATCGGATGTGGTACGGCTTCCATGCGCAGCCCAAGGTCGAGTGGCGGGTCGAGCCCTTGGTATCCGAGCGACGGGTCGGCTACTCCATGGTCGTCAAGGCCATCGAGTCCAAGATTGAGGAGCTCCTCGCCGAGAACGCAGTCCTGCCCAACATGGACGATATCACCTTTTTCCCTACCGAAGGCCTCGGCGCCATCTTTGACAAGAAGTCCATCGCCACCTCTGCGTCTTTACCCGAACTGTCCCTCCTCAGACCCATCCAGAAGAAAAAGCCCGAGCTCGATCGCAAGACGATCCACGACCCGCTCGACAGCACCAAGATCATCTATTCGACGTCCCCTCCGGATACCCTCTCCACCGACTCCTCCTCGGATGAAAACACGAGCTTCACCTCCTCCACGCCCATGACGTCCGACTTGATACCCCCCAGCCTCTGCGAAACCTATACCGCGTCTCCGTCGTCTTACAAACAGGCCTCCCTCCACCCTTCCTCCTCCGACAGCACGCGCACGGGCCAGCAGGTGCGGCTCCGCAAATCGGTCTCGTTCAACAAACTGAGGTCCAAAACCGTGCCCTCCACTGCCGTCTCGCAAGTCAACGTATCACCTGCCATGTACAAAGAATCCGAAGAGAAACTGGTGACATCGCATACCTAGCTTTCTTCTTCCTTTTGTTTACATATATATTACCCACAAACACATACGCACAGTATACACACACACACACACACACACCCCTTACATTCGCATATATCTACAAAGAAAAACAGAGAAAAACAGGAACAGAGATCCAGTTTAACAAGAATGAGAAAGGATATCACATACGGATCACACATTGGTGCCATAGGATGGCATGGCGTGGCGCGCAGACGCATCTGATTTGGCTTTGGGCCCCCTCTTCAGCAAGTCCTGCGTGACCTCAAGAAGGGTATCCACAGCCGCGTCGGGTATCTGGTAGTGCAGAACAAGCCGGGTCTGGGTGCCCGGGTCGGGACTGATTAAAATGCGATGCGGGGCGAGCGCCTCGGCGAGATCTGAAACGTGGAGCGGGGCGAGATCGATAAAGACCATGTTGGTGTGGCAAGGCAAGACGAGATGCAGGCCGAGGGCCTGGAGACCGTCGGCGAGCCTGCGTGCCAGGCGGTGCGTCTCTGGCATCGTCGGCACCACGTGCTCGATGCAATGGTGCGCAGCCGCCGCGAGAGGGCCGGCCTGGCGCCACCCGCCGCCCAGCAGCTTGCGCAGGTGCCGCGCACGTTCGATGAGCGATCGACTGCCCACGAGGAGCGAGCCGATGGGAGCGCCGACGCCCTTGGATACGCAGAGCGAGACGGTATCGAAGCAACGGCCATAGTCGGCCAGTGGAATGCCCGTTTCCTGGCTAGCGTTCCACAGACGGGCGCCGTCGAGGTGCATCTTGACATGGTGTGCGTCGGCCACGGCCTTGATACGGCGAATGGCGTCGAGGGGCATGATGGTGCCATTCAGGGTGTTTTCCAAGGCGATGACGCGGGTGGGTGCGTTGTGGATATCCTCGCCGACGAGGTTGGACTGGACCTGGTCGGCTGTCAGGTGCAGACCTGTGGGAGAGACGGCGGTGGTGCTTGCCTGCGAATGGAAGGCTAATGGGCGTGGGGGCCTATCAGTGGCATGGCCCAGGAAATGGGAAAATGAATCATGAAGATCGATTTACCGAGACCGCCGCATTCGTATTGGTGGATGTGGGACCGGGCGTCAAGCAGCACCGAATGCGGAGGCTGGGTCAGCAGGGCTCGCAGGCCAAGCTGGTTGGTCATCGTTGCTGACGCACAAAACAGCGCCGCTTCGTGCCCGAGCAAGCCCGCGACATGGTCTTGTAACGCATGCACCGAGGCATCGGTCTACACGCATAATACAACGGAAAATAAACAAAAGATAAGGAAAGGGAATAAGGAGTTACTGCAGAATAAGAGAACGCCCTCTGCTCTGTATGACGTACATTGTAGACATCGTCTTTGCGCGATGCTCGTCGCATGGCATCAAAGATGGGCTCAGTTGGCTCAGTGACGGTATCGCTCGTCAAGTCATAGACACGACCATGGGTTGTATAAGCCCTCCGTAAGATAGCTTTCTGCGTGCACAGGACACCTTGTCTTAGCATACTGTAGTCCAAGTGTTCTGCAACTGGGATGAGCACAAGCCACAATCACCCATGCTTGCCCCTCGCCTTTTTTGAATTTTCCGCTCAGTTGTCCCATTTTTTATTTTTTTGTTGACTCTCTCCCCTTCTGTCATGTTGCGATCGTCTGCTGTTGTGAACTACGTGCGCCCTTCGCTGCAAACCCTCCGCCGCAGCTACAGCGCGGCTGCAGCCGTTCAGCCCGTCGTCGAAATCGCAGATGAACCGGTGCAAGAGCAGGGCCAAACTCCCCGCAACCTGTCGGCCCGCTTGGGCGGTTCCGGCCGTGGCAAGCGCACCGATGACACCGTCGACCCTTTCAGCGCCTTCCTCCAAGAGGCCCGCCAGAATCGTCGCTCCAACATGAACCGACAAAACAACAACAACAACAACAACAGACGCAACGCTCAGAGAAAACCACAGCAGCAGGCTGCTCCTGGCCAGTTTGACGATGCGGTCGAAGAGACGGCTCAACCGCAGCAGAACAACAACCGTAACTTCAAGAACAAGAACCGAAACAACAACAACCGAAACACAAACAACCGCCCATCGCAGCGGGCGAGCGGCACGAACGACCGGCGGCAACCCGACCAGCGCCGTCAGAAGCGCGGTCCGGTGATGGGCGCTTCGTCTGCGACCGGGCCAGCCCGGCGTGTGACGACGTTCATCGACAAGGACCTGGACTGGTCGGCCATGAGCTCGTTTGCGGGTGTGGAGACGGGCCCGCTCGAGGTGGGCGAATCGAACGAGGTCGTGGCCGAGCTCAAGCAGGGCGAGTATGCACGCTACCTCGACCTGACCGATAGCTTAAGCTGGGCCCCCGGCATGGACCAGTCCGCTCTCTCTTCGCTCGTCGGTGGCAATGCCAGCTATTCGCTTGAACAGAAGGCCGCTTTCCTGAACGCCATCTCGAGTGCCACTGCATCCTCCTCCCCTGCCCCCGCTGCCAAACAGTAGATATGTCTTGTCTTTCTTTTTCTTTTGCATAGAAATCTCCTCCTATATCTCTCTGTCTCTCTGTCTCACTCTCTCCCCGTCACATCCGCTGTTACTTATTCCTCTTTCATCCCCATCAAACCCCCTTCCTTTGTTTGCTCCCTGTTTCTTATTTCTTCTTCATATTTCATCACAAAAATATAATAAAATGTCAATGTGTATAAATCTATCGCAGGCATGCATGATTCGGTCCCCGCGAGAATGAACGTTGCGTGTGTTCGGTGTGGCAAAAAAAAATGGCCAAAAAAACAGCATCGGCCCCTTTTGGTTTGACCCAGTCGCGCAGAGACCGCACGCGCGCGCTTTTTCTCGCTTTCTCATGTCCTTTTTATGGAGGAACAAGGGCAAGATCCTGCGAGGGTCCATGTACGCCGTCCAATTCGCCTGCTTCGCTCATGTCTTCAACCAATACGTCGCCGAACTGACCTTTGTAAGCACTCGTATCCAATCCACCCCGATGCTAATCGTCCCAAAAAGTGCATGGGCCCGTCCATGCTGCCAAACTTCAACATGACCGGTGATATTGTGGCGGTGGAGCACGTGAGTCACCACTTTCGAGGCTATCAGATGGGAGACGTCGTGGTCTGTATCTCGCCTGCCTCGCCCGGCCGCGCCGTCCTCAAACGCATTCTAGGCATGGTAAGCGTATCACTATGTCCTTTCTATGGATGACATCATTAAACACCATCACACGGTGCCTATAGCCTGGCGACCATGTATGTGTCGATCCTACCGCAGCCGAGCGCAAGTACATTGACGTAAGCGAGAGAGAGCGAGAGAGAGAGAGAGTTCAAAGGTTGGCATATTCTTATCTTAAATGGAGATTAGGTCCCGGCTGGGCATATTTGGGTGTGCGGCGACAATCTGAGCAACTCGACCGACTCACGTTTCTATGGCCCGGTCGCCATGGGATTGATTCGTGGTCGTGTATTTGCACGGGTAAGCAGCACAAGAAATTATATGATACTGGTTCTTTGGATGGCTTACACTAGGTAGATATGGCCGGAAACACGCCGTGTCGAGAACCCATTGACGCCTGTCGATGCCAATACGTACTTTACCCGATAATCCATCTACAAATCATGTACATAACCACCCTCACCTACCCATCCTCAAGACCTCTCTCGCTCCCTCACTCTTTCTCTGTTTCTCTCTCTGCGCATGATCCTGCTCCTCTCCTCCTCTACATCTCCTCTTTTTTCCTCTTCTTCTTCTTCTTTCTTTTTCTTCTTGCATTTACCAACAGAATATATATACATATCTATATATGTACATATCCATGATTTTCATCATCTTCTGCCAGAGCATGCCCTAGTAAAAAGGATATATGCTATGGCATGATTTTGGTACACCGTCACAAAACCCCGAGTGATCATTGAAATTCACTGTTTTTTTTTTCTTCTCCTTTCACGCATAATTCAAGATAAAATGAAGTCTCAAACGACGACGGTCTTGACGGTGAGCGCTGCAGTGGCTGCACTCGGTCTGGGATACCTCGTGTATTTCGACTACAAGAGACGCAGCGACCCCAACTTTCGCAAAAACCTGAGTACGTTGTAGCTTATTTGTGCTATTATTTTTTATTTTGTCTCTTTTGCTTATATTTACATTGTCTAGAACGCGAGCGCCGGAAAGCGGTCAAGGCGACGCAGGCTCAGGAAGAGGAGCAAAAGAAGAACCAGGTTCAGCTCATTGAGGAAGTGATTGTTGCCACGGCTCAGGAAACATTCCCGTCTTCGCCCGAGGAACGTGAAAAGTACTTTATGACCCAGGTCGCCGCTGGCGAGGCCCTCTGCGGCCAAGGTAAGATAATAAAAAAATAGCAAACGAAGGTAGAGTGACGGGAAGAGCTGACATTGCGTTGTCATAGGCGAGGCCAAGTACGACGAGGCGGTGCTGCCCTTCTACAAGGCGCTCAAGGTGTACCCTGCTCCCATGGAGCTGCTCATGATTTACCAGAAGACCATTCCCGAGCCTGTCTTCAAGCTCGTGGTCAACATTCTGCAGATCGAGGTAGGACCCGGAGTCTTGTCTTTTGGACGTGAACAGCGTACTCACTTCTGTATCTGTATTAGCAAGAGGCGGTCGGACAAGCACAAGCTCAGGCAGGCGAGGGTGCTAGCACTGCTGCTGCTCCGAGCCAGCCCGAGCCCGAGGAGGTCGAGTAAACAAAATAAGCTACGCGTAGCTCCCTGTATTGCATATCTATTCTATCCCATCCACTATAGACAACTCAAACGACTCCATGCCCTCCAAAACGAATATAATACAATGCGCCTCCCCATCAAAGCAGGTCCCAATCCAATGCATGTCACGTAGTTACCAGGCAAAAGAAAGGGGGAAAGACAGGACAGAAAAGACCCTTGGATGTGTTATGTTACGGACATGAATGTAAGCCGTGGCAATGAAACACTCGTGCTAGCGCTGTCCAGCGTCAGCTGCGCGATACTACTCGCCTATATGCACAATATATACGTATTGCGCAATATCATCCAGATCACCAACACAAGCTTATAGACAGAGCAATTAGGCGAGGTCTTGCTTATTTTTTTCTTTTCTTTTTTTCGCTCAAGGAGACTGCTTACTCGCTCGCTTTGCATGCGTGCAGCTTCTGCCCTCATCTTATGGACATCAGCCTAACACGGGTTTGTGCATAAAAACACTCATATTATTATAAGATATACTCTTACACGACAATGATCGGCACCGACTCGAATGTCTCCCAGCTAGCGGGGTCATCTGGGTCGGACATCAGCCGAAGCGCAGACCAGCGCAAAGTATACGTGCCGCTCGGGACGGGCACCTGGCTCTGCGTGCCGTCCTGCCCGTTCGGTACGTAGGTGCCGTTCCACGTGTCGACCGTCATCCAGTTGTCCGTGCCTATATTGTTCCGCTGCAGGTATTTGGTCGGAAGGAGGGTGCCAATCTTCTCGTGTGACGCGTCGAGCACGTCCGTGCGCAGCTCGGCCGTGCCTGTCAACAGGCGGTACACGATATAGATCACCGAATTGACGCCGGTCACGTCATTCCGGTCCAGCGTGTAGGTTTGCTCGAGCGACGCGTTCTGGGTCTGGAGTGCCTCTTGGTTCACCGCGACCGGGAAGCCTCGGTCAAACATGGGCAGCTTGGCCATCTCACCCTCGACGCCAATGTACGGCACATGCAGACTCTTGGCCCCGTCCTCGGCGACAAGGGCAATGTAGCCGCCGTAGACCGGGAACGGGTGTACGTCTGCATCGTCATAATTGATCAGACGCTCAACCGCGACGGATACGGTCCGTCGCTCGCCGGGCTGGAGCGTAATTTGCTCGACGTCGAATCGGAGCTCGGCTGAAAGGTTCGTAGTGCTGATGGCCGAAGGCTCGAGCGGTGCAAAGCCTTGAAGCTGCATATTGTAGGGTTCGATGGCGATGGCAGGGATATTGCGCAGCTGGTAGGTGACCGGGCTGGTGTCGTCATTCTGGAGAGTGATGACGGCTGGGGCGCGGTGGACTGTGTCGTTAAAGCTCAATTTTCCTGGTGTGACATGCACTCGACCGTGGATGGCATCATAAGCTAACGGGGTCCAGCGTTAACAGCACGTTCATGTCAAATATGGAGACATGCAGTCCCTGCTTTTGCTTTGCTTACCTTGGATAAGTCCTGCGCCTTGTCGGATCGGACTACTGGGGATATCACCCGGTGTCGTGGCTACCTTGGCATAATTTTGCAAACTTCTAAGTAGGTCGACGGGTGTCTGATCGCGACGTGCTTCAAGCATGAGTGCAGCAACTCCAGCAACGTAAGGGGACGCCATCGAGGTACCCGACAGAGTACCATATCCACCTTGACTGAGAGGCAACGTGGAGAACACAAAACCGCCGATGCCAGCAATATCAGGTTTCATTTCCAGCTCGTTAGTGGGGCCGACGCTCGTGAATCCCGACACTCTGCCGGCAGTGCTGATTTGGGTGGGCGAGAGCACCATGCTGAAAGAGACCTGGAGCTCCCCTTTTTCACCCAGAAGGGAGAGCAGCCGTTGTCCGGCATCAAAGGAGACGGCGGCGACCGGGATGCTGATGTCGGTAGTCGACGGTTGGAACGCGTCTAAACCCTTGGTGTCATAGACGAGCAGCCCTTTGCCGCCTGCGGCTGCGATGACGCTCGCCTTTTCATCAAACATACATATACCACGCTTGACAAGCACAATTTTGCCAGCAATATCACCCACAGGCTGCGTACCCTGGCATGCGTCATTATCGGGTGCTTCTTGGCCGCTGTAGGCCACCAGCGTGCCGTTGGGGAATTGCTCTGTGGTGCTGGACAGATCGTACGCTATAGAGATAAGATAAAAATAGATAGGTTATGCGCTTTGTTTGTTTTGACAGCATTGACTTACGAAATGAGCTATTTGCGTCGTCATCAGCCGAATCCACGAGGCGCATCGTGCGCTGCAAGCTGTAGTTGTTATCAATCGATGCAACTGAGATCACACGCTTGCCCGTGCTCGGAGATGACACCATGTACGCGCCCTTATCACCCTCGTTTCCTGCTGCCACGACCACTAAAATGAAAATGGATGAGAAAATTATGCACACGATAAATTTAAAGTTACCTGTAACATTTCTCTCCGAGATCCGATCCGCTACCACGGCTGCAGGGTCCTCATTCCAGCTATTGGATCCGCCAAGACTCATATTGATTACATCGCATCCTGCATAGGTAGGTATCAATGAGCATTGTGGTCCTCCTTTTTTTTTCGGTGGAATGCTTACCTGCTTCATATGCCATGACAAGCGCCTTGACAACCAGGTCATTTGTAGTGGATCCATTGCAGCCAAAGATTCTCCACATGCCAAGCGTGGCACCAGGAGCAACGCCCGTAAAGTTCTACGTAGTGGTGTGTACGCTCAGTAAATGCAATCAATGGCGATTCAAAGCCGCATTTTTTTCTTACATAAGTCTTGTCTTCGGCACCTATGATGCCTGCAACATGGGTTCCGTGACCTAGAAGCAATATGAGTTCATGTAGTGTTTTCAGGCAGTCGTCTAATTTCTTACCGGCAGCGGAATGGGGGCAATTGTCGAGTGGAGTCGTATTGGGCTTCTTGGTATCAGGTTCCGTGTAATTGAAGTCGTCACCCACCAAGTCATAGCCATATTGTACCTATCCCATATAAGTGAGCACCGACTGAAAGTAGAGGAAGCGCCATGAGAGAGCTTACTTTGAACCCAGGACCAAAACCACCGCCCAAGGACGGATGGCGGTAGTCCACACCGGTATCGATAATACCGACAATGATGTTTTTGCCTTGGATCCCCATTTCCTGCACACGGTCCACTTGGGTCATCTGGTGCGCAAACGGCAGATGCACGGAGGGATCTTCTGGGAGTTGCAGCACATCCGTCAGAAAAGACACGCTGTTGAACAAGGTTTTTGGTCGCGGCACTTCCACGACCGGAAACACGCGCTTGACATGCTCCTTGTCCATCATGTGGTGCATCGCCTGAAGCAGGCCACCCTTGGCATCGCTCGTGGCAGCATGCACGCGGGATGCGTTATGCTGGAGGTGAAGCGAGATGCCGCGGAACACGTCGGAGGAGAGGTCGTTCGCGAGCGACCAGTCGTAGTTGCGGTCCAAGTCATCCAAGAACTGGTTGGGCGACCCGCCGTAGGTGTCGCTGAACTCGACAATGTATCGGCCCGCGAGTGGATTGGCGTGTGGGGAAGGGACGAACTTTGGATGCTCTAACGTACTCGCCAAGTTTGCCCATAGACATAGAAGGGCAAGAAGCCATGTCGCCACGCTAGATGTGTGTGGCGTCGTCATGGCAGCACGTGAGCGAAGAAAGAGTAGAAAAAATATGAAAAATATGTGGCAGTAATATAAAGGGACGTGCCGATCCGATTATGGACGAAATGATGAGATGGCCAGTGCCGTTCACAAAACTGGAGTAACAAACATGACAGAAAATGGAGGAGGAAAAAATATCAAGCGCGCTACGTCTATTGACCCTGCGGCGACTTTTCTGCTGACGTGTAAATATTTCCGTCATTGATAACAATGTTTGTAGGTTCAAATTTGGACTATGCTTGCTAACCCGATCCTCTGTTTGTGGCTGTCTAATGAAAAATCCAGCATTGCACGGTGTTTCTCGCAGTACAGAAGACCCTGCATAATAGTAAAATAAGAGAAACCACGTGTTCACAGAAATATGAGCCGAGCCATTAGGCTGTCTAATGATACTCAGGGTACTTCCAGGATCTATCCGAGAAAGTTTTGAAGGGCTCAGGTTTTCATTTTACGCGATTGCATGAGTTATGGGAAGTGCATTAGGTTTTATGGAGGTAGAAAAGCTTTTACACTTGCTGCATAACACATACAGATGAATAGCGTTCCTTATTTCTCTCAGGCCGTCGATAATAGGACCCCTAGCTCTTAATAATGTAATGTCATTTAAGCTGAAGTCTGTTTACAAGCAAATTGCGATGATCTCTGTTGACATACCGGTGATGAAGCTGATCGATTATGGCAAAAGAAGCTTGGTTACAGAAGAGTCATAGGAAGAAAAATCACCACGAGAGCTGCCCATCAAATGGGCCTCAGCATTGATGATTCAGTTTGTCACTTTGTACTCTGGCAACCGTATCTAAACGTCTACGAGATTGTATTTACGGAGCTTCTCACACGTCAGCAGTAGCTCAGCTCAAAAGTAGATATGAAAGCGCGAATGCTTTTATCGATAAAGATGATAATTGGTATGACAACGAGAAAGGAGACTGCAAGAACTTTATTACGCAATGGTTCATGTTCTCACAAACGCGACAACATCTTTTACTGTTTTATGCCTTATTTATCTTTTTGTCATAGCATGCTTTTTCTGTTGATTATCTACAATTTACGCGTTCACAATTACAGTACCACTGTAATTCTCAGGTTTACAATTTATTTTAACAGCTACGTTGCGTTCTTCTGCATTACTGTACATATATGTGTCGAGCATATGCGTCAAAATTATGGACTGATACACTGCTATAAAGTATTTGCACTCGGTACAGAAAGATTATTTATAAGGGAACGTGCACGCTTTGATTTTTGTATATGTTAGCAGACTTGACCTGCGATAGCTACCGATCCTGCTGTTGTCTTCAGCGGCCATTTAATGCAATACATTAATGAGTTCATCTTCCGCTATGATGACCTTCTTTGCACTCTTTCTTTCCATATCAGCAAGAAAAATACGATAATGACATCGCAGAGAGATGCTTGGAATTTGTACAGAAACTTGAGAGAAGCAGTACGTAGATCAATGGTCTTTTGAGCTCAAAACAATGAAACTCAAGGCTCCAGAGACGAGCATAAAGTTGCCTTTTTTGGGTTGTACCTGGTTTGGCAGAAGGACCTGAAGCCTTGATCCTGCCTGCCATGGAAGAAGAAAAAGAAAAGATAACGCAGAAAACATCCTTTTATCAGTATAATACAGACGTATCATACTCTAGTATAGCATAATATTATACAACATTGTCTTCTTTTTGGATGGAAAAACGACGTTTTATCGCAAGCTGAAAAGGCCAGCACATGATCATCAGACCAACGCATGAAATCCAGTGTACTGGCAACGACGTATAAACCGCAGCAAAAAGTTGCCATCCAACACCTCTCTCTTCTCGAAGTCTTTTCACAAAAGTAAGTGTCTTGAATGACGAATCTCAGGTTTTGAATCTCATTCTTTTGCAATCAGACAGCGCCATGGCCTCGATCTCGTCCATGCGCACGTCCCAAGGACACGTCGCACAAGTCTATTGCCGATCTCTGACGGCTGTCAAGACACAAAACCACATGCAAGTCATTGTCCTCTTATCGCACAAACCAAGAGCAAGACACATCAAGCAACAAGCACGAGGCGAATAAGGCGACCTGGACTCAAGGTGACCATCATGGTCTGAGGCCTCTCAAGAAAGAGTACACACTCTTCATTTGATCAGTAAGTTTTCCCACTGTTCTCCTGCATGCATGGCATGAGGTGCTCCACACAGACGTGTTATTGACATCGATCTTATCTCCAGCATCAATTACTCGGCCGCGGCTGATACACAACGCACTACCTCACCTGCGGCCATAGCAAAAGGCGATCCCTGTATTCTGGTCTCTGCAATACTTCTGCAAAAAAATGAGTACGTAATCTTGACACAAGTTGGAAATCGATCGACCCGCTCATTCTGGGATCCAGACTATCGTGTAACACGGCGAAACGACAACGACAATGCCAGACAGAGCATGGCACATGATGCACGCCACAACCCTATGACCACACTGTTCAAACGCCTACCCAATGGGATTTGACACGCATTCCCACACACTCAAGCTGCATTCCCAAAAAAAAAAAAAAAAAAAAAAAAGAAGGAAGAAGGAAGACGAAGGAGACATACATGTACTCTCTGGTAAGCATTGCAGCCCTTATTGTATACGCTGAGTACTCATTCATCTTATCTATGTAGCATCCTGGGGAGCTGCATATGACTTTGTCTCTTCATGGTAGCCAATCTGATGCAAAAAAAGAAAGCCCCACTATAGCAGCAGGTAAGAAAACGCTTTATGTCTCTTTATTACATACTCATATATGGTACATCCAAGGTTCTACAGAGCCAGACAAGGCGCTCTCAGATCAGCCTTTAAGCAAAGGTCTGCGACGCCGCACGCTTGACGGTTCAGCTCTGCACGCAACACAGTACTGGTACCAAGTCGCTCTTATCGGTGCATAGCCATAAATGCTTTCCAGCACCGGTCACCTTTATTACTGTTGCCACTGCTGCCAATATGCAGACAAACATTGCGAACTGCATAGGCAAGTACCTCGTTAAGATATTAAGTGACTCCATTGCTAACGCAATTTCAATATATAGACAGGTGTACACAAGCACTGGATTTCTCCTACCATATGAGCGTGAGGGTCAGCCATACATAGGCAATTTGCACGGGGCAAGCAACATTCGTCTTTTGGATTCGTCTTTTGGGCGAGGTATCGACCGCATCCATTGGAGTACACTCAAGAGCGGGCAACATTAAGGAAGGCGCGAAGCCAAACTACATGGCAGCGGCATATCAGAAAGCACAGACGCACAGCTATTTACGCGCAAGGCACGAAGCAAAGCCAAGGCGATTCTTTCATCAGGCCAAGGAGCTACAACCACAACACCAAGGGAGACACTGCTGCACCCACGACACAGACGCGTAAGCTATATATGCGCAAGTCATTGGAGAAATGCCACGACGGCACCACCATCAATGCGAGGGAGCTACATCCAGAGCACCAAGGGAGACGCTACTGTACTCACGGCACAGACGCGCAAGCTATATATGCGCGAGACATTGGAGCAATACCATGACGGCACCACCGCCAATTCGAGGAACAACCAGGGCACCAAGGGACATACTATTGGAGACACTGTGTCGTATTGAAGCATGATATCAAACAAGACACCTGAGGTCTGCTATCGAACACATGCATCACTGTGTCCAATATCATTATGGAAAGACCATAGGTATGTATAACAGCGTCTTTTAGCTTGTCAAACTAACTTCTCGCATCCTTGTGTAGAGCTCAGAGCAGACCAGACTACCCACCGCACTCTCGCCGCACTCTCGCCGCACTCTCTGGCAAGTAACATTCAGTCTGCACGCAAATGTGCGCCCCTCCCCGGCCTAGTCGGGGCAGAAAAGGACGAGACGAGCCCATCAACCGGCGCTCGTGCGTCCAGTGGACGCTGTGGGAATACCAGGTGCTGTAGGTCGGCACGGATCGGCGTACCGGCACCCCCATTCCACTCCTTCGCCTTCCGTCATCTTTCTCCCGCCCGCCTCCTCTCACCACCCGCACCCGCCAAAGCAGCCGCCTAAACGCGGCTGTTTGTTTAAGTCTCCGTCCCTTCCTTTGTCCTCGCCTTCGTCCTCGTCCCTCCTCGTCTTCTTCCTCCCGCGTTTGTGCCTGCTGGGGAGGCGCCCCTGCCGGTCTGCCGCGGCGGTGGATGGTTGGTCGCGCTTACGTGGTCATGCTGGTGCCTGATGCCTTGTCTGCCGTGGTCGTTCGTGGTGTCCCGGGGGCTGAGCTTGCCTTGTCGCTCTGGAGCCGTTATGTCCCTGGGTGACCATGCCCAGGGACTCGCCCCGCTGTCTTGAAGTAGGAACTGTGCCTCAACCGCTGCCCGCAGAGATCACCACAGCCGCCCAGCACGCGCCGCCATCCTCATAGACAGGACAGGGTCACACCTCTGTGTGTGTGCTCTGCTGTTCTAGTCCTTGAATAATCCCGAACGCCCGGAACGTCGATTCTCGCCTCTCGGTATCCCCGGACCTGTGCCATCATCCCTCAACAGCGGGAGTGACAGTTCGGTCGGTCCCCGATTGCGATTCTTAATCGTAAGTGGATATACCTCTTAGTTCTAATTGATGATGCTAATCGTCGCTTTATCGTATCGCTTAGAATGCCGCCTGGGACGGGTGGTCTTGTTCTGTTCGGTTGACGGTGGAGCCTATGAATGGACGCTCTGGCTCGAAGGTAACACTTTATGTTCAGTTTGTGGTTGTGGTGCCTTTAGTAGGAATTCATGGTACAGAAAATGGGAGTGTGTCGGTCTGCATATATGGTTCTTTGACAATGATTCGGCCGGGTCAAGATGTTCATCGGCACAAAGGCAAGTCCAAAAGAAGTGATAAGGTGCTTCCGTGGCAGATACTACCAGCGTCCGTTTATCTATAGGTATCTTACTTTAATTCATCCTTGGGTGGCTTGCAGCTCGGGTAACGAGTAAGTGAAGTCATATACAGATTTTGTTCTAGTTATTAATTACATTACACTGCATCTTTAGCCATGAGGACGTCAGAGTTGAGCGTTCCTCGTGCAGCCTGTCCAGGGTCGTCAGACGCGACACGCCGTTCGACGGGTATGGCTTTGCTGTACACTGGCGCTCCGTTGACGGTCGTCCTGGTGTCGCGAATGCAGTCTCAAGAGTCAAGCGTCAAGCGTTCGTTGTGCATTCTATTCCGACGCCGTAAGCCATGACGAGCCGTTTGACGACTGCAGATGCCCACCCTGAAGCTCGCCATTCCCA
>JNEN01000784.1:0-132881 GCA_000697355.1 Syncephalastrum monosporum B8922 | reverse complement strand
TTGGCTGTGACTTGCACGATGGTTGGGTTCGACGGAAACACAACGGGTTGGACAACGACATGATTTGTCCAGTGCCATACGCGGCCTTCCCGGTCCAGTGCAATTGCGTGCGATCGGCCGCACGACAGGGTGCGCACGTGCACATCCGCAGGCAGGTTCACCTCGGTGGGCTCGTTGACGAGATCGGTTCCGATCGATCTGGACGGTGACATGTCTGCTTGCATCTGGCAGACATAAAGCTTAGTAGTGTCCTCTGGCGCGTATCTTCCAAATGAAAGCAACTTACTGTTCCCCACAGCCAAACGCGTCCGTGCCGATCCAGCGCGTGGAAGGACCAGCCGCCTGCCATGATATCAACGATCCCTTTGCCTCGCAAGCTCTCGAGCACTTTGGGCAAGCTTATATGGAGCCTGTTGCCAAGTCTAACATTCTATACATGAGCATACAGAGACCCAGGTGGCACTGGTATAGGGTACCTGTGACGAACGCGGTATGGGCTACTCAAGATCTGTTGGGTTGAGTCGTGACCCAGTCGATGGTCAATATTTTCGCCCCAGGTGTACACCACCGAGTCTTTGAGACGCGCATACAGAGATTTCCACCCGGAATGACGGTAGCTGGCATCACGGGGCACGTTGAAATCTTCCAAGACTAAATGGCGCCAGAGCAGCTCATCGTTGCCAAGGAACTGGAAAGTCTTACAGGTCCGGGTCAGCTCGAGCAACGAAGGCGCATCCAGGTATGGGCAAATGTTCTCGAGAAGAACGTCCGTCGGCAGATTACACAACTGTGTCATTGGAAGAGTAGTACGCTTGTCTAAAGGATAAATAATGTAGCAAAAGTTGCTCCCCTCTCTTAGCCGCCTTGGCGCGTCAGATGGTGTCTTTTTTTTTTTTAATGGGCGGCGGTTCAATATTAGCATGACCGAGGAATCCGCAGCATACAGGCCGTCCTGCACGTCATACGGACTTGCATATCGGCCCATCAAAAAAGAAATTAACGCCGAAGTCTACAGGACTTTGGCTATGACCTTCTTCTTTTGTTCCCGGCGACTTCTCATCCTGTTTATCTGCCTGTCATTCGATGTTATTTCGCTTTTAGTCCGGTGTTGGAAACTTCCTGAACGAAAAGGACAAACGACAAGCGGCTTGCATCCACTGCAAGCAATCAGAAATTCCGGTTGTATTACTGAGCGGAATTTTTCTATACCTTTTTTCTATACGTGCTTAGCCGTCGGCTTATGTCAATTACTACCTTTGCCGCTCACACATGTATAAAGCATACATGTGTCATCTACTTAACCGGTTCTCTTACAGGGCAACGTGTAATATATCTCTATTCTGTAGAGCGTTTAGAGCTGTGAGCTATATGAATATAGATATGAGCTCCTACACGCAACTCGTAGTAGATAAAAGAAATATGTGTTATGTGCATAGAGAAGACGACTGTGCCGAGGGACAAGGCCCAAAAAGTGAGTCCTTAGTGATCATTGGAGAAGTCTACGAGGTGTCATTTTTCGGAAATACTTTGAAGGTTTGTTAAACTCCAAGGGCATATATTAAAAGAAGCATTAGTCAAACAGACGGATATAGGTCGCTCATACGCAAATACCTTAGGCCAAAGATGCTTTATTAACAAATGAAAATTTCTGGATCAGTCAAGTATGTACAATGTAGCTGTCCAAATTCGACTTCGATTTAGGCCAGCTTTATCGATCTATAACGAAATGCGAAATGATAATCAGTGTTGGGAAACTGGTAAGTCCAGCAGACAGCACTTGTCAAAAGCGTAGTGGGCGCCGTATGTAATTTGTACTGTGCATGTTCTTTTGCATAAATGGCAACTTGCTCGGTGCGTGACTACGTGGAAATTGGTTTGCGATACTCCCAGAACCTATATTTGAGCACTGTGCTGTCGAATTGCAATGGGGCATGTCGGGACGACGAGATATCTTTGGAATGACATGAGAAAAAAGCGAAGATCAGGGCCAAAAATGCCAGTTTTGGCACAGAGTAGTGTGCACCTTCAGGTCGGGATATGACCTTGTGGTGCCTCGCGCGGTTGGAAGGCGGTGCGCCAGTGAGTTGTAATGCACAGTATAAGTATTTAAAGTATCAGTACTGCCATAATATTCAAAGTCGGCCGAGCACGTATGGTCAAGCGCTTTGCTACTAATGCCGCTGGGTCCCAGCTTCCTCGACATACTGATTGAAACGGTCATCGAGGACCAATATGTGTAGTTTCGTGCCAAATGTTTGCCATATCTTTTGGTCAAAATGGTGAAAAGCACTCTTCTATAATCCTCTTTTAAAAGAAACGTCGCCGAACATTCTGCCACGATGTCCTTACTGAGGTCCTGTCCTGTAAAAGAAACGGTAGTGTAGGACCAGGAGAACAGGGTAGCTGATTGGCGGAGTTGCAAACTCACCCCACATCCAAAATGCATAAAGCAACATAAGGCAGCGAGACGTGTCTGTCGCAAAAAAATTTTTTTCCCAAAGAAAAGCAAGCATGTACACCGGATACACCGGATCTTCATAGGCACCAATGTTCACTACATGTGGCAGGTCAGGCAATGCGCATCCCGGCCATTGTGGGAGAGCGGGTGCTGTAGGGAGGGCGGAGATACTGTACTATTCCCGCAAGTGGGTATAAGTTAACAGTGAGAAAATATACTAGCATCAGTAAAGCAAAATATATTGATACGCATGATCCCGCGCTTGGCACGTATATGGATAAACAGTGAAGCAGCAAATCGCACGATCCTTCTTTTCTTTGTTTCCAGGAAAAAATACCAGAGATAAAGAAAACACAAACGCCATGTACATAAAAGTCGTACCCGGTAGATAACCTTATGATGTGGTGCAAAACATGAGACCAGTGAGTCACTGCATTACAAACAGAAAACTACGATCGAACACGAACAAAAGAAGCTCAAACATAACAATAAAATGTTGCTGCGGTGTGTTTGCCATGCTGTTACTGGCATTTGCTGCGGTGTTGCTTGTGTTCATCACACGGTGGGACTGCGGCAGACGGATGGTCGCCCTGCGTATTACATACGTGCATTGTATGTTTCCATGCTTCCAGATATCTTCTTATCCCGTGTGACCGCGTCTCAAGCAAATGCATACATGAAAATGAAAATAAGGTCCCGACCTTACCCCATCGATGCCAGTGTTGCCGAATACCCAACATGAATAGCATTGACGATGGGTGGCGAAAAAAAAAGGGGTGGCGAATTGTTTCTTCATGCAGACAAACAAGTCCTTTCTTTTTCTTATTTCCTTTTAACAACATTTCACCCATCCTATCATGCATGGTGCATATTCGGTACATGCATACAGAAAGAAATCAAAAAAGGAATAAGAGACACAGACGCAGGATGACACGTACATACACTCAAGATGGAGGTCATGCAAACCAGTAAGAAAGGTGTCGAGACTGCGTCGTCAGGGACCTGGAGTTGTTTGTTGTCGAAGGACTCCCAGTTTGAGACAGACAAAGCAAAAGCAAAAACGAAAAGGGGGACTGCATTACAGAACAAACAAAAAGAACTTTTTTTTTGATTGAATGAAGTTGTTGGGTATACACGAATTTATACAAGTTTTTTTTTCAAAGCAATAGAAGATTAACAGAATATACAGAGCGAAAGGGAAAAATTAATTTTGGATATGTAGATGCGTGATATGATGAATGAGGAGGATGTGTGAGAGTGTGAATGTGCGTGTGCGTATGTGCGTGATATGGTTGGATGCATTGTTGGTGGGGTATGTTGGATGCGAGACAGGCAGAGAGACCGAGAGAGTGAGGGAGGGAGAGCGATAAGCCAAAGGGGGGATTTTCTTTTGATTTATAAGGAAAGCGGGTCAGGTGGCAGATGAGAATATCGTTCTTCGAGACGGATCAATTGAGGAGACAAGCTTTGGTGAAGCTGTGATCGATACATGGGATCCGGAACCTGCTCGAGCATGTGCATGAATGCCGTGGCGCAGCTGTCGATGGCCTCCCGAGCGGTGATCAGGTCGCCTGCGTAGTAGGGTGACCCCCGCGAGTCCTCTGCAAAGTTGAGTTCGTCTGCTGCGAGAGCATACAGGTTATGAACTTTAGCGAATTCCTTTTGGATGTCTGCCTCCGACACGCTTTCACACGTCGTTGTTGTATCGTTCGATCGCCGCCGGAATAGCATCACCGCCAAGGACGCGATCTTTTCGCTTCTGCTGCTGCGCGTCGTGTTGTCACTCCGTGAGGTCGTATAGGAGCACTTGGAGCCACGTCGGCAGTATTGAGAGGTAATAGGTGAGAGTGGTGGTGAGCAGCACGATACGTCCTCGTCATCGTCATCGTATCGTTGTGTGGTGGTGGGCGTTTTTACAGTCGTGGGTGGGGAAAGCCAAAGGCGGAGGCTTGCAAGCTTGGTCTTAAAATGCATTGTATAAAAAAAAAGAGGATAAGGAAGTTGAGGAATAAATTATTTCTTTGTGTCCTTTTTATATAGGTTTGACGATTGCGCAGCACCCCCCAACCAACCTGATGGTTAGCAGATTATTAGCCCTGTGATGATGTGGGTGGCGATCTCCTCAAATGGTAGTTTGCAGAAAACAAGACCCGGCGGGGATGAATCAGTTTCCATCCTCAACCCCCCATACACACATACACTTGCATCCCGTTGAAGAACATCCGCAAGCGCGTCTTCCCTCTCTAGTTCTCTTTATCTCTCTCTTTGGTCTCAATACGGACGGGTACCCCTACATGGACAACCTGGCAACGTTTGTCTATTTTCGAGAATAACCACACGCCGTCAATATCCACCCCTTTATTTCAGCATTCCCCATTGTTCACACAAAAAAGAGCAAACAAAAAAAATTGCCAAAAGAAAGTTGCCAAAAGACGCGTCTGTCGCAATCACCACCCCCCATTTTTTTTTATTTTATTCCCCTCCTTTGTCAACAAATGTATGCGATATCAAGTCCGCCCTTGCCAACATGCGGGGCGGACATGAAATTCGCTGGTAATAAGGTTGAATGGTATAATGCTTTTGAACTTTTGAGTTGGTCTTCAGCCCAAGGATTCACGTCCGCTCCTGATCTTACACTCAACTTGTAAACATCATCGTCAAACTTGCACATAGACCGATCACACTGAAAGCTACACAAATGCCATGCCGATTCGTTATCCGCGCGCATGTTATGCATTTTGATGAGCAACACAAGCGGATGACAGACCAACATCTATTTTTTTTATTTCCTTGTGTACTCGTTTGCATAGAAATGCATGATGCACATATAAAAAAAAAGTACGCTGTGTAAGTTATACCCCCACATAGTCCGGCGGATTGTCCCGCTTTGCGAAATTTTTTTTTGTCACACACTGCGTGTGTATATGTCTTGACTCATTGCTAGCTATAATATAGTCCGAGAAGTGTGTAAGAAGTGTGTGTCCAAAAGGATGAAATCGGATTCATGTGAAAAACAAGCTTGCTCTTTTCACACACAAATAACGAAAATAACGGTAACAAGCCCGTATGACCATATACAGCTATTCCATACTCATTATGATATCTTGCTCCTTGTTTTCGTGTGCTTGCCATGCTCGGGTGATACTTGGCGAAAATGATTGCACGCGTATTTACACACACACCACTGCACACGACCACACAGCGGGTTGATTTGAACATCCGCCAGAACTTACTACTTTTTAAAACGGGAGATCTGCAAAATCCTTTACACACTGTACCCTTAACGCTCGGCTTCACAAATCACACTGCTTCCGATATTTGGTGCTGATGATGAATCGGCTCAGACGATTTGTCCGCGCTTTCCCCCACCGTAAACTAAACTTTATTACTCGCGGGCTTTTTCTTTTACAGTGACAAGTGCAATACTTCCTTCCGCTTCTTTATGCTGACAGAAATCCCGTTCGTCCTTCCTGCATGCACACTTTTTTTTTAAAAAAAAATTGGGGAGTGCACTCAGCAGCCTGTGATAGTCATACAGTTAGTTCACACACGCACACACATAAACGTACGTACGTTACATATGTTCCTCACCCCCTTCCCATCTTGTTTCTGTGAGCCTGACTCATCCTCACGCAGGTCAAGTGAGTCTACATTAAGCAAAAGTAATAATAAAAAAGACGAGATTGTTTATCTCGTTTATGCAAACGATAACCCTGTCTGTTGTTGGGTGTATCCCGCGAATGATAGATAATATGATTTAAGGCAAAAAGCAATACATAAAAAATAATAATTCATATGTACATGTTGCGCAATATGAGGAGATCTTGATCGCCCATCAGGCCAAGTAAGCAGGAAAAGGACCAGCCATTCTAAAAGGAGATCCTGCTGACAGCTATGCGAATACAATCTATTTTTTTTTTTGGCGCATAAGATGCCGTCACCCACCTGTTAGACCCACATCTGCTTTGGCCAAGTCAGGTAAGGCCATAGACCCGTCCAGACCCTGCTGCGCCTACCTACACTATACAACAATGGATGACGGACTGACTGACACGGGGTAAACCTGTAGACACCTTCTTATCATATATGCCTATGGCGCAATGCTATTATAATACGTGGACGCGTATAACGTGACGCGGTCCTATCAGGATCACGACACTAATAAAGGGGGGGGGGTTAAAGTGTCATCTGGACCATTCATCCTCATGTATATGACGCCAGAGTATTCACATATTCAGCCCTGTTTTATTATTTTCATTTTCTTTTTGGTTGTGGCAAAATAGAAGAAATGGGGTCCGGATCAACAGTTCTCCCAAGCAATAACATTCTGCCATTTTAAGTGGTTCAGCCGCCTCCCTTTCTGAAACGGGGAGGTGACTTGCTTGCGTTGGCGTCGTACATGAGCTGCATTGCATATACACGAATGATCCGCCCCATCAAGACAATGAAAAACAAGAGATTATGGGAAGCATAAGAAACAAAGGAAGTCTATCTCGATGAAGATCGGCTCCGGGCATTTTATGATACCCTACTTTAAAACGGTTTGCAGATATCAGATGACACCGTATATTTGTGTTTACCACACACACGGGGTCGGACCTGATCCCGAATCATCCTCATCAAAATCATCATCTCAAACGATACACAATGAAGCTTGTAAGGGCCCCTTAACAGGGTGGGCTGCTTGTTTATGTTGTTAAAGGGATGAAAATGTACAGGTAACAAAGTAATTTACAAGGAGCAGGACTAGCAGGGATGTCGCCACCACCGCCGAGTGAGCCGCGCCCGACGACGCCGTGGGGGTCTGCGTATCTTGGGACATGCCGTGGTTATTGTTCTTATCGTCGCACACGGATGGCATCTTGCCCGATTTGACGTTTCCGGTCGTCGTATAGTTTGTATTGCTCAAAACAGTGGAATAGCCCATTGAGTCTAGGACACGTAAAATGCCCGGCCCAATCGGGGACTTGTATGTCTGCTGCACGACGCTCCCGTTGATCGTCGCATTGAAGTAGATGGCCCCGATATTGCCGTACGTGTCGTTGACCAAGCTGTCGAGGGATTGGCCGGTGGTGTATGAGTCGGTCATCAAGAAGTCCGGGGTAGAGTTGTACTGGGCATCCACATGCGAGATGGCCATGCCGAGGCGGAAGTTGCGGTCGGACAGCTCGACTTGCGAGGTCATTGACGTGTCGCTCGTCAGCATGAACATGCTTGTATAGGTTTCGTTCAAGTACTCGTTGGTATTGAATGTGCTGTTGTCCACTGCAGGGGGTGGAAAGTGGAATTGCAGGCTGCGGTCCTGCTGCATCGACGTCCAGAGTCGGTTGGCGATTCTTGACTGGTTCGACCGGTTGAACTCGTCCACAAAGTTGAGGATGAATGATTGGCTGTCCTGCACACAGAAATTCTGCATCTCGAACCCCACATCAGCGAGCGACTGCCCCTGATTGCTGCTGCTATTATTGCTGCTGCTGGTGATTTGGGAGCTATTGCTGTACAAGAACTTGTCGAAAATCATGGTTGGCTGGAAGCCGGTCACAAATATGGGCCCCGTCTGCTGCTTGATGTACCAGTATGGGCTTGGCGTCACGAGCTGAAGTTCATCCGCATCTATGATCCCGTCCACCAGCGTCCTGAACGGAGACGCTTCATTCGCAAAATAAGCTGCCCATGAACTGATGAACCCAAGGCCATGGAGGATCTCGTGTAATATGATGTATTCCAAATCGATCTGGTTCGGTCCGATGGATGGGTCACCCTAGATATCAGTGGCAAAAGCAAAAAGCAGAAAAATGTAAGCATACTTTTTTGACCCTTGTTATAGTGTGCCCACTTGCCTTGAAATAATATTTGCCTCCTGGGGGTACACCCGTCCCGTTCCATCCGTCCTGTGATGCCTGATTATAGTCGACCTCGTTCAGATACGCGTCGTGGTTCAACTCGATCGCGATATCGTGATTAGCCCAGGCCGAGGTATTATTGTACGGCGCCAGCTGCTTCGCGAGCGCTTGGGGATAAATATAATTCAAATCGGCACCATCCTCAAAGGGAAGCGTAAACTAATGGTCCTGCATGGTCAGTTTTGCTTTGCTCTTCCTTTTGCCCCATCTTCCGGTCCCATTCCCATTTTCTGCTTTTCCTTACCTGAGAGGAGGGTGCACCCCACCCAAATGTTTCATTGGCGCATTTGGTTTCGCAGAAACTATAATAGGTCGCCTGGATACTGTCCCATAATAAGCATCTCTGCATCTTTATGCGCATAAAAATTCAAAGGGCCTTACACAAGGTCGTTTTTGATATTGACCACCTGGGTAAACTCCCAGGCCGCATCCTTGAGGGCCTGAGCGACTCGACCGCAAAAAGTCTTGTCAATCGCACAGTGGAGGTCGACTCTGACTTTGGGACTGGCTTCCAGGCTAAAGTCAGGCGTACAGTTCGAATTGGCACTCGAGACCGTGCCGTCGTCGGTACCAGAAACGGACCCGGCCGCGACCGTATCCCCGTCATTGCCGATAGTATTCGTATTGCTGTTGGTGTTGGTGTTGGTGTTGCTGTCTTGTTGGGTATCGTCGTTTTGTGCCGATTGTATCCAGCCGTCGTCCAGCTGTCGGTTGTTCACATCCAGCATGGCCTTGGTCCCGTATGATTCGGAGTCAATGTGGACATGGCTAAAGGCAGCAGAGGTGCTGTCTTTGAGGTAATTGCTGCTCTTTATGGACGAGTGGTGCCGATGGCTGGAATTGTGCTCATCTTCCGGATTCGCCCTTGCTGTGGTATAATCGATACGACAAAGAAGGGCAAGCAGAACGAAAAGCGAAGCTTGTATTTGACATGCCCTCATGAGCTTCACTTTTCGTTATTTTTAAAGAAAAAAAAAAAAGAGAAGAGGCCACACTCAAAAAAAAAAAAAAAAAAAGGGAAGGAAAAGGCAAAGCCGATGACGGTTGCACGAATCAGGCAAAGGCTGCCTCCCAAAGTCCGCCTCTCAAAATGATCGACAATGGCAACAAGTTGCAGAAATTTTATTCAAAAAATGGCGCTCATCTATTTAAGAGGACAGGAATTCGTGAACTTCCCGGTTCGTTCGCTCCCAATGCGATTGCAGAATATCATGGCCGCCGTCTTTGTATACACTAAGCTTGGCGTGGGGAATCAGCTCCAGGAGCAGCTCGCTGTTCTCGAACGGAACCGTCTATAAAAGAAGGAATCGTTTCAGTTGCGTGTGATTAGGTATTTCTTCCGTGGCTTACGCGGTCTATATCGCCCCACAGCAGCAGTACCGGACGGTGAGGGTCCTGACCGACCGTCTTGTAGCGATTGGTTAGGTTATGGAGGGGATAGTCGGCGACCGTGCCAGCAAAGGCCCGGATGAAGCCCGGGTGATGCGTGAACTGATGCAACGCGATCTTGCTCGTCTTGACCGCCTGTGCTTCCGATTTGTCGCCCACCTTGGAGTTCTTGAAAAAGCGATTAACGCCGAGCACGGCCAAGGGTCGGAACATGGGGTGGGTCGCCATCTTGGCGACCAGAGGCAGCTTCATAAGACGGCCTGTCAGCGGAATGTCGTTCTTGCCTGTCATTAACCCGGCAGGGGCAATGAAAATTAACTTGTCGACGATTTCCGGATAATGGGCCGTAAACGAGGCTGCAATAGCACCTAGTCATAGACTGAATTGAACAGGCTGCTGTCATCGCCCCCCGTTTCCAAGAGCTTACCACCCAAGGATACGCCGACGACATCGCACCGGGTCCAGCCCACTTTCTGGAGTAGCAGCGCAACTTGGGACGTGTACAGCATCTCGTTATAGACCGTAGGCGGCGCCTCCGAGTAGCCACGGCCCCACAAATCAAAGACGAGAACGCGGTGGCCATCCTTGGCCTACATGTGTACGAAGGTCTCACGTGTCAGCAAAATTAGAAAGACATGCTTGTCGTGTGTATGTATGACTTGACCAGTGATCGAGCAAGAGAATCGTACGAGGCAGCACCGGTGGAAATGCCGTGAATGAGGACGACCTTGCGGCCATTGGGATCGCCAAAGAGCCAGTAACGCATGGTGCCACCTGGCAACGCCAGGTCCGTGCCTCCCGGATAAAAGTCAGGCGTGTAGATCTCGGAAGGCTTTACTTTCAGAGACGGCAGCGTCTCCTTGTTGCCCGACTCCAGGCGGACCAAGAAAGCTATAGCAAAGGCAACCAGTGCCCATTGCACGGCAAATGAGAGATTCGCTGGCATACTGGCGAAAGAAGAAAAAGAAAACCCGAGAAGCGGGAAAAAAGCAGAGAGGGTCTGTTTAAAAGGGCCACCTGGAGGTTACACAGACTATTACGCTTCACTTGCATATTCATATTCATATTCACATTCACATTTACTTCTTAAATGCTATAGGGATACAAAGGTCAGGCGCGTTCCTGATGATTGGTGCCTCGCGCCGCACTACGTACCACGGACAGCTTACTCACTCATCGCATAGAGATAAATATAGGATGTATTAGCAATCATCTACTCGACCAAACTTTTTGCATAGAATGACACCAAGATCAGCCCTTTTCAAGCCATACAGTGCGTTGCGACGCCTTGTATCTATCATGCAACTAATCGTACTCTCCACTGGAGTCAACCAAATGCCCATATGGAATCTTTGCGCGATACGCCGCGGCAGAGTACAGACAACAATGCCCGCTCAAGCTCAGACACCCAAAAGAAGCTATGTTTATATAATCCTCAATTTACTCGTGTGGACCTTCCTCGAGACGAGAAGAACCCTGTACATCACCTACAGACACGTTGCTATCTCCAAAGCACCAGAGTGTTTGCATTTCAGTAGTAGAAGTCTTCACATGTTCGTAAATATTGCACTGAATAGGAAGTACCGAACAGTGTGTGCTACACACACCTAAAAAAATACGTGATCTGTACGGTGCCTAGTTAGACCTTTGTATTTATAAAAATCACAGTCAAAATATACGTAATAAAAGTAGTATATAAGCACGACATGTATACGTAGCCACGGCATAGATACACAGCCACGGTATATATACACAGCCACGTTACAATAAATAGGTTAGTAGGCATTGAAAGCCGGTTCGCATCAGACTTTTATTCGTCCTTGACTCCTTGAAAGTAATATACAGGCTGCGTCAAAAATCTCTTGTTCCTAACTCGGAATACCTCAGTGGACCCACTGGTGGCTTTATCACCCGATGTAGCTGAACTGGTGTTTGAGCATGTCGAATTCAAGCAACGTCTTGTTTGCAGTAGTGTGTCAAGATCCTGGAATGCATTCATCTTTGACCATTGCCATACGGTGTCGATTTCTATGCCGGTCTATGTTATGAAGCAGGCGGACTATTCGGCCAATCTTTTATTGTGTCTCAAGCGCGTGCAAGGTGTTCGCCACTTCACCATGCGCTTTTATAGTCAGTGCTTTACTCCAGAACTTCTCGATACCATTGCCAGCGCGTGCTGGGGCGGCTTACAGACCCTATCCATATCCGTTTCCAGTAATAGCACTGAACTGTCGATTTGCGTGTAACTAATATAAAATTATTCTCCCTTTGCATAGGTAGCGGATGGCGACCGACTTTGGACGCACAAAGCCTGCTGGTTATCATCCGGAACTGCTCGCAACTGCGAAAACTTACTTTATCCCACTGTGACGTCATTCTCACGCGTCAAGACATGATCACTCTACTGACAACTGCTCGATGCCTAACCCATCTTGAATATCGTCAGACGCATGGTCAGCTTCCTCGTTCAGCACACACTGATACACAGCAGCGCATTCAAGGTATTCAGTGCGATGCGCTGACCCATCTCACCTGGATTGCCGACTTTGATGGCTTCCCTTACGACCTTCTTCCTTTTTGCCCCAACCTCGAGACTCTAATCCTCCCGGGCATCATTCATGCCTCTCGCTCGAAACTGGATGCCCTCCTATCCTCGATAATTCTCAGACAGTATCCTCGGCTGCATACTTTTGCTATCGGTGAACGGGAAGCCCATCTACTCAAAAGAAACCATTTGGAGAAAAATAGATCTGGACTCCACCATTTGACGCTCGCTCCTCAACTGAGGGATCCAGAACGCATTTCTTACTTATCACATGCGGCGGCTATGCTTTACAAAGTACATCAGACCACACTCCTGTCTTTCACAGTAGACACGCCCGCACTGGAACCTCACGCGTTTTGGACTCAATTCATTGGCCAACTGACAGCACCCGTGCTCCCTCTGACCTATCTCTCATACGACTTTCACTCACAAGAATCCCAGGCGACAGCTTTCGAGATCCTCTTTTACCGCCTCGCTGAGAGATGCCCGCATCTGGATACTCTCGATCTTTGGCATGTGCCTTGGAACGATCACCAGCTCTTGCGCGTCTTGTCCGCTTCCGATACCTTGTCGAGAGTCACGGTGCGAAGTACAGACCTCCGGCCAAGGCTTGAGGCGGACGACTGGCTTGAAGGGGTTTCTTACACGCTCCCCGCTTTGACACACCTGGCATTGCACCACTACGTTCATGATGCTTTCTATGACCATATCAGTCGCTTAGAAAACTTGAAGACGCTCGCCATCTCTTCCCAGAACCATATCTCCCCAAGAACATTTACACGTTTCTTCACAGAGAAAACACCTCGGCTCGAGCGCGTTGATGTTGACGGTCTTTATGGCGCTTTTAATGGGAAGGTAGCTGCTGCGCTTGCGACAATCCTGTCTCTACGCGATGTGATCATTGACGACGATGCCAGTATTACCGAAAAAGAACTTCGCGTCCTCTTCGATCATGGAAAGGCCGTTAGACAAAGATTATATACGCCGTTATTCCCTGTGTAATATACCTAGTGCAGATATATTGTATCTATAGTTGATAGTAAGCACGATGAAACTGCATTATCTAAAATTGCAAATTCTATCCGAAAAGACCTACCTTCCTGAGACTACCGCTGCATTTACTCGACTTCCTATTTTCTTGAGCTCATTTCAAACGAGCACTTTTGATAATTGATCGAAAATAAAATGAAACGCAACACATTTTTCCAGAAGCCAGCGTTGGGAACTCAAATCAGTTAAGCCATAATAATTTCAAAGCGATATTTACATATACCGAGGAAATGTGTATGACCAGCAAGCGCTCTAAAAAGTTACCATTCTACAGAGATAGAAGCAATTAATCAAAAAAATTGGGCAGGGTCGTTTCAAAGATTTTGCCGTCGAAATTTATTCGAGCCCTGTGGCTTCGGATTCGAAACGCATAAACTTTTTTTTTCTCTTCTACCTCATTATGGCACCGCGATCCAAGGCACCATCCCAGTCGAAACCCCAGAATAAAAAGGTTAAGCCTGAAAAGACAAAGGTTGCAAAGCCGGAGAAAGCGGCCAAGCCTCAGATCGACAAGAAGAAGAAGAAAGCAAAGAAATCCAAAAAGCATCGGGACGAAGACAATGACGATCTGTGGAACATGGAAGTTGTCCAGGACGAGCCCAACGACGACGATGACGACGACGATCTCGACGCTATTCCTGTCCCAGAACCCAAGAAAGCCGCCCCAGCTGAAGATATCGATATGGCAGAGGCGTCTGAGGACAACGACGACATTTTGCTCCCTTCGGACAACGAGGACGACGATGCCGAGTCGTTCAAGGGCTTTGGTGCTGCGGCCAGTGACGATGAGAATGAAAAAGAGGATGAAAGTGAGGATGAGGTGGATGGTATGGAGGCAGTCAGCGGCGACGAAAAAGAAGATGAAGACGAAGACGAAGACGAAGATGAAGAACCGGACTTCCCCGACCTGGGAGACTCGGACGAAGAAGAGGATGAGGAGCCCGAACACGACGAAGAGTCAGGTCTTGAGGTCCTCAAGCGGTCCACGGTGCAGCCCTGGATCGAGCGTGTGCAGTCGAAAAAGAGCATTTCCGGTATGCGCAAGCTTCTCGTCGCTTTCCGTGCGGCTGCACGCATGTCGGACGATGCCGACCAGCGTACCCGCGTGCATTATAAGATCAACGACCCGGAAGGTAAGGATTTTGGAAAAGGAAACCAAAAGGAATTTGTGGACTCATGGATGCTCTAGTATTCAATCTGGTTGTCACCTCCACGCTGCAACTCGCCCCGGTCGTTTTTAACTCCTTCCTCCACATCGACAAGGCAGAACCCGTGGCCAAACACAAACGCTGGAATGCAGCCAAGAACATGGTCCAGGGCTATCTCAAGAGTCTCCTCCATCTGCTGCAGAGCTTGAGCGACCCGACCATGATCTATTTTGCCGTCAAAGAATCCGAAAAGATGGCCAAGTACTGGGCCAGCATCCCGATCCTCGCCAAGCATTATCTCAAGACCCTCCTGAAGATCTGGGGTAGCATGTCCACCCAGGATAATGTCCGTATCCAGAGCTTCTTGGCCATCCGTGCCTTGGCGCTCAGCCCGCACGCCTTCCGATCCCCGCAGGAGCTCCTCGAGACCTGTTTGAAGAGCGCCTACCTCGAATTTGTCCGTGGCTCTAAGCGCACCAATACCCACACCCTCCCGGCTGTCAACATGATGCGCAACATGGCTGTCCAGCTCTTTGTCATGGACCAGGACATGAGCTACCAGCTCGGTTTCCTGTACATCCGCCAGCTCGCGATCACTCTCCGTACCGCCATCCAGGATAAGTCCAAGAAGACACGCGCGAACGTGTGCAATTGGCAATTCATCCACTGTATTGATCTGTGGGCCAACGTATTTGCCTCGACTTGCCAGGCCCCCGACTCGCCGCTGCGTCCGCTGATCTACCCTCTGGTACAGGTTGCCCTTGGCACCATCAAGTAAGTCTTGTGGCAGAAAGAAATAGAACATAAAAAGTAACCCTGTTTTTTTTTTTTTTCAATAGGTTTGCGCCTAGCGCAGCGTACCTCCCTCTCCGCTTCCACATCCTGCACTGCATGACCCTACTGAGCAACTCGACCCAGGTCTTTATCCCCCTGGCGCCCTATTTGCTTGAGCTCTTTGAGTCCGCCGAGTTTGCCAACAAGGCCAAGCCTAGCACGCTTAAGCCTTTGGAATGGGAGGCCCATCTGCATGCGCCCAAGCAGTATCTGCACGGTCGCGTATACCAGGACGGCGCGTTCGAGCAGCTCTGCATCTGCCTGAACGACTACTACAAGGGTCTCTACAGCCATATCTCTTACCCCGAACTCTCCCTCCCTGCCATTGTTGCCGTAAGTCACCTTTTCGTGTTATACATACATCAATTGACATCACACCATTATTTAGATCAAGCGGTTCCTGAAAAAGAGCAACAAGAATGTCAAGGGAGGCCAAAAGCTCAAGGAGCTCGTGCAAAAGGTACGTGAACCTAGTCTCGTTTTATTATTGTTATTGCATAGACTCACACTGTGATGATAGATGGAAATCAAGGCCAACTTTGTCCTTGTGCAGCGTAGCCAGGCCGACTTTGCCCCGGTTGACACTGAAAAAGTAGATAGCTTTATCAAGGACTTGCAACAAAAGCTGTCCTAATCCCATGTACCGTATCCTTTTAATGTTCATCCTTGTCTCATACTATTTGCATTTCCATAAACCAGGCCCAAGAGGCTTTTGTTAAATGTGTCCTGGGTCCAAAGAGCGAGTTAGGGCGCGTCCCTTACGCGCCGCTCGTTCCAGAGAAGTTGAAAAGGCATTTTTCTATCACGGATATCATACGCTATGTGGGGGGGGGTGGAAGAGGGGCCGAGGGGCTGCTATAATATCAGGCCAACCTTTGTACAGCTTCTGGCCAGGTGTCTCATGCTTTCAGACGGGTCATCTTCCATGCCATTCCATGGTCCCTGGAAGGTCGTGGATCGAGCAGAAGCCAAATGGAATGATTGAGTAGGATGATTTCATATTTGTACAGTCGTTGTCTCAATGTTTCTATAACTGAAAAGTATATATATAACAAAACATCTCATGCATCTACTTGCATCACAATAGGATGTTTCGCTTTGAAAACATTTGGTACCTATCCATCCAGCTGTATATTGTAAAGCTAACGAGCTACTATGGAGCAACATGTGGAAGCATATCTAAAAAAGAAACAAACGTACATGATATCGTTATACAAGCTTGTCAGGTTAGTCTTCGAACTATGGCTTTTTCTTCCTTCAGTAAATCACTGAACTGTATCTCGTCCTGCTAGAGGTAGAGCAGTAATTGCGGGCATTATGATTTCTTGACCGAGTACAAATAATTTTCTTCTTGCCTCAGTCGTCCGCACCATCATGCTCCCATATGCTTTATCTCCCACCGCGAAGGAACCAGTTTACGCTTTTATGAAGTCAGGATACTTCCTCACAGGAGCGCCTAGCTTCTGTTGTCCTCTGTGCCACCAGGCACGTTTGTCCTGGTTGCCCTTATCTAAGAAGATGTAGGCTCGCAAGCGCCTCGACATCCCTAAGTTGTACCTCAGGACAGCTGGAGACATTTTCTAAAGAGTACCCACCCCAGCACACATGGGTTGTTCTACCAGACCTACTTGTAACCCCTTTCCCTTTAACCATGGTGGAAGTATTGGCCGCCAATGAAGTATGTACTCATCTGTTTCTCCTTTACGAAGCGGAGCGCCGTGCTCTCTACGTTTATCATTTTAGGTCTCTCAATTTCCTAGCAAAGTCCAAAAGCAGTTCTTTCAGGGGCCTATCTCTCCACTTAATTCTTTGTTCTTCTAGAAGCTCCCCGAGCCGTACCGATGAATATTCGAGATCTCTTATGTAAGGCAACACTAGCTCCCTTGATATGCCGCGGACCAGGCCCCCCTAACACGAAAATGGCTCCTGGGTAGGTCTAGATTCAAAGCAAGAACAGAAGGGCCGAGAAAAATTAATTTTCATTGAGCCGAGCATATCCCTTCGTCTTGTCCTGCATGGTCCTGCCCAGAAGCTCACTCCGCGTTGAATTCATCCCCTATGTATAATATACTTCAGAACAAGAAGTGCCTTGCAGATGAAGCGCTTTTTTGCTGTACGCACCTGCGTCACGGCCGCGTGAACAGGATGCCGCGCTCTCTGAACAAACTTGGACGAATCTCACGGACGACCACCAGGACTCATTCCCCCTCTCTTCTCCCCAGCCATCTGCACTCACCCCAAGTGAGCTTCATCCCCTCTGTCGCTGCTTAATGTTGACCCTTTTCCCGCTGCTTTGCCGCTGTGAATCCACTCGCCGTGCCGTAGTATATGTGTGACATGTCCCTAGACGACGTAAACCTTCTTAGAACGTACAGCACCAAGCAGATCATGAGTATGGATACTCAGAAAGCGCCATACATCGTGTATTTTTGCATATTAGAATCTTGTTCCATTTCATTCTTCGTTTCAGCCCCACTACGCGCTGCATGCATAAGAAATCACGGCCCGTTTAATCCTGCGCGACACAGAAAGACCCTACATTGTCGATTTTCAAAATTGATCTTCCAACATAACGCGATGAACAAAATATGGGCCCTGGTCATTAGATGTGATATATACCACGAGACATAGGCTAATCTTTGTTTCGTACTTTGATGTCACTCGAAAAACTTAGTTAAAGAGAGGTACATAGTTTTGTGGTAGATGCTTGATTTCTTATAACTACTGGCGACGTGTGAGGAAGAAGTAAAACAATCCGGTGCCTTCAGGAAACAATTTAGTATCCATGACACCCACAACGAGGCCGTCCGTCACATAGCGGAAATGATCCAGGATGGGTTGACTATCATAAATCATGCATGTCGATAGGACACCGCGGTAGAGCACCTCGCGAAGCTATGTCGCATGGAATCAAAACAATTGAACACAGACGCAGAAAAAAAGAACATTTTCGTGTGTAGAACATACCACAGCCTGTCCTTGCTCCTTGGACCACATGCGCTCTCCGTTGTCGTCATAGATCACCACAGGCCAAACGTCGTCCAAGCCCAAGAAGTCCTTGCCGGCCCAGCGGGATTTTTCGAGGTTTGCCTTACCCGGATGACCCGTATCAAACGCGCCACCATTCCAAGAGCCAATCATGAATGTGGGCTCCACCGGCTTGAGGTTGTCAAACACGGCAGCCACGTCGGCTTCTTTGACAGGGCCTTTCATCAAGCGCTGTATATGCTCTTCCCTAGATTGGGTTGTTATTTGTATGGCCCGCCAAAAGAGAATACTGTACTTACGGTGTGCCTCCTGTCATGTCCTCCTCAGTCGGACGAGTATTTTCTGCGCTGAATTCCACTGCTGCGGCTGTCATAGATAGAAAAGAGGTGGAAAAATAAAGCGATATAAAACAGGACAACGGTGGGATGAGTTAGTAAGAAGATGGCTCAGTGACCTCTTTATAGAAAGGTGTGTATTACACGCTATGGATCTGCCCACCTGTCATACAGGTTTAAGTATGGAGCTGCATGCAGCCTGCAGTTTGAGGCGACGCGACTGCTTACAGACGACACTCAAATAACTTCTTGGTGCGTACCTCCGTGTATATAGTATAGAATTCCGCTTCCCTAGTGTATTCACAACGGAATAAAACTTAGTGTGTCCACCTGGATATAGTCTGGCACCGTGAAGGCAGATTCCGTCAGCTGTGGCCCCTCCTTGAACATGACAAAGAGTGTAATCCCATCATTTTCGCCGGAGGGTCTTACATAGAGAGCCCAGATAAAGCATAAACCTATTTCTAAAGGATATCCGATATCAAGATGAGGAGTACATATGTATGTATCGAGATGTGCATTCATGCACCACAGACAATTTCATTGTTCGTCTTTTGCGTCTGTTTACCCCTGACCGTACCACGTAAGCTCACTTTTCTGTCGTTTGTCAGGTCCCAACCCGTCGAGCTTCGTTCATAAGTTAAGCGTTGTACGTGCTTCTGGTCATGGAGATGATCTACGTGGGTACATCAACATTGTGGCATCCTCGACTCCTATTCCGACTTAACCTGTCATCCCACCACGACTCCTACTCGTGTAGGAACTCCCGCGCCCCTAAAATCCCTCAAAATAATTAGCACAAATGTAGAATGAACTAGGACCACATCAAAGACAGACAGCAGTCAACCGAGAGAGAGGTAGAGAGGTACAGAGGGACAGAGGAGAAGGGAAAAAGTAAGAGATGTATATAATAGATAAGACATGCTGCTGTTGAACAAAAGAGAATATGAAATAAGAAGCTAAATGTAAAGGACAGTACGTAAGGGTATATTTTCTTGGTTTCGCTATGGCACGGTGGCATGACAGCTGCTGCTGGGCGTCATGGGCTCGTCTGTACGGGCAAGAATAGACTCTAGCCGCTTGCGAGACTGCTGCTCAGCCATGAGCTGCGACTGCAACTGTTCAATCATGCTTAGCAGGACCTGAGCTTCTTGGCTTGATAGCGGGGCTGAGTCGCTCGCCTGCGGTTGCGTCTGCGGCGGTTCGCTCTGCTGCGGTTGCTCAGCATAGACGATCGCGGCCGGACATGAGATACGGCGCGAGCGCCTCTTGTTGCGCCGCAGTGCGTGGTGGCAGTTGGGACAATCTTCAAGGATGGGCGACGGCGGCGGCTTGGGGAACTCTTCGACGAGCGAGATGCCCGAGTCGTGCGGCTCTTCTTCTTGCGTGTGCGGGTGGGAGTCGACCTCGACCGGCTGCGATTGGGGTGGAGGAGATGGTGGAAGCAGAGGCTGTGGTGGCACATAGGCGGGAAGCGCAACATGCTTCGGCTTGCTGACGTTGGCGTGATGCGTGCGCAAAGTAGGTCGAGACGAAATTGACTTTTTGCGCAGGCGTTGCAAGAAGGTTTTCTTCTTGGTGGTGGGCTCTTCTGGCCCGGTCGTCGCCAAGAAGGCAGCAAGGGCAAGCGTATCGGATGCGTGGGAAGTAGTCATATATTTTTCAGTAGTAAAAAGATCCTCTCTGGACCGAACCGTCCGAAACATGCGGCTTTTATTATATCAGCTCTTATAAAGAAAAAGAAAAAAGAGATAAGAGAGGAGATTGGATCGAACGTAAACTATAAAATAAAAAAATAAAAAAAAGGTGTTTATGGGCATGGCCTCCATACTCTCAAACAGGTTGCGTCGTAAATCTTGTCTCCGGGTGAGGAAAAAAAAAAAAAAAGTAGGGTGTATCCCAAGTGGGCGTGCACGCTGTCATCTTGCGCGACACCCACCGGCTGTGATGTATGTTTCCTAGTGAATGTATGCATTTGGCGCGCACATGCGTGCCTACTCCCGCGCGCGCGACGCGCGCGCGGACGTGGAACGTCATGTTTCTTATCTACCTCCCTGTACTCCTAACAAGAATCACTTCCGTTTCTCCCAGTCGACCCATACGAACTCCTCTACGCTCCTTTCAGCACCCCTTGTTGATGCTCTAGAACGGTGCGTAACAAACAGAAAAAAAAAAGCGCATTACACACAACCCAAAAAGAAAAAAAAATCCCATAGCTTAGTTTCTGTGATCTCGCGTTATGCATGCTATATAGAATATAATCTAAAATGCATTTCGCGGCGGAGACCTTCGTCGATGGCTGGGGATCAGCTCGGTCTCGGACCCACTCTTGGTCATCACCGGTTTGCTATTTTGTCGTTGCTTGGTCTCGTCGTAAGTCGAGTAGCGCCGCTTGTTCAGACCTACCGCGCCTGGCAGCACAATGCCTTTGCGCAAGGTTTCGCTGTTGGTACCCTCCGTGCTGTTGGTCGTATTGCTCGTGTTGGCCACTGTCGCATCGGATGCTCCTTTTTTCGTCTGAGCTGAGGAGAGCAAAGAGGAGGCGGAGGCGGAGGTAGAGGCGGTTGAGGAGGTCGTGTTATTATTATTATTATTGCTGTTAGTAGTGTTGGTGGTGTTGGTGGTGGTGTTCTTGGCCGGCTTGTTGTCCGCCTCGAGCTGTTTCCACCGGCGCCAGCCTTCGAAATCAATCAGTGCTTGCATGCATCCCCACTCGATGATCTTCTTCTCGAGCCACTCCAAGCTCACGGGTTTGGTCAGAAAGTCATTGCAGCCCGCTGCCAGTGCCGCATTGCGGTCCGACTCGAGCGATGACGCAGTTAGCGCGACAATGATGACAGGAGAACGGAACGTCGAGGGGGGTGGTTCTTGCTCGGTCACCTGCTGAGCGAGGTCCAGTGGCACGTCTTCAGCTGCCGCCATTGCACTCGCCGTGGTTGTCGTCGCCGTCGATGTGGATGAACTTGTGGGGAGAACGCCGATCTTTTGCTCTTTTTCAATTTCGCGGATCATCTTGGTAGCTGCTATGCCATCCATGACGGGCAGCTGGATATCCATCTAGAGAGAGAGAGACACACACACACAAAAGACGTTGAGTTTGCCTTGTATTAGAAAACGTGTTTTTCACATACCAGCACGAGATGGAATCCACCGCCTTTCCAGCGCTCAACTGCCTCTTGACCGTTGCTCGCGACGGAGTATTTGATTTTATGCTTCTTCATCCACGTGGATAGAATCGCTTGATTGATCATGTTATCTAGACACACACACACAAAGCACAGACCGTTTAGCGCCCCTGATATGCTTGCATGTCCCAAATCATGTATATACCTTCCACAATGAGCACGTTGATCGGCGGACTCACGATATTCGCAAAGGCGCTGCTCTTGTCGGATTTCTTCCTTTTGTTGAGCTTAAAGTTCGTCATCCGTTTCGCAGGCTGGGCCGGCGCCGGTTCCTGGGCTGGTGCTTCTCCTGATTCTTTCTTGTCCTCGCGTGTGTCCCCTTCCATGTCGGACTTGGCCGTGGACGTCAGCGCGTCCAGGTTGGGCCGGTCTTGCTGCGAAGCCGTGTTGGAGCGTCGTCGGGCCTCGCCGGGCGATTTGCTGGGCGACTTGCTCGGCGTGGTCGGGGTCGTGGGTTGAGGAGGAAGAGCAGGGCCCGCTTGAGAAGAAGGAGGAGGAGGCGTGGGCTGCGAAGGCTGGGCAGCCGCGGGTGTGGGCGGGGTGTGGGAGGCTTGTTGCTGAATGTCGGTATGCGACCGTCGACGGTTGGCGCGCGGCGAGGGCAGATTGCCCCCGGAGGCCTGACCCGAGCCGCTGCCGGCCGCACCAGCGCTAAAGTAGTTGTTACCCTCAAACAAGTCATTTACCAGGGCAGAGGTCGCGGGCGGACTGTAGATGCCGCTGTTGGGGCGCCGTTTCGTGCTGGATTCGCCGCCGGGCGAGGGCCGGTGCGTCCACTCCTGGCGCGGTGTCCCATGGTGCGCGCTGCCTGGCGTGGACGGGGTCTGTGCCATGGACGCGATCGACTTGGGCAGCGGGCTGAGCGGCGACGTGGCGATCGGCATATAATGCGGCTCGACCACTGCATTGTGCCACGCCGTGTGGAGCGCGGTCAGGAAGCGTCGTGGACCAGCTGGTTTGGGCACGACGACGAGGCGCGGGATGGAGAAGGGCGCGGTGGCCGGGGTGGACGCGTGCCACTGGATGGTATCACGCACGCGTTTGTAGTGGGTCAGCGATGTGAAGTGGATGATGGCGGTCGTGCCCTGGTGGAAGAAATTCTGCTGCGGGCCGGACTTGGAGTGCTTGTGCTTCCTCTGCTGCTGCTGATGGGTCTGCAGGGCGTAGGCCGAGGCGGCCGGCTGGGTACGGAATTCGCGGAGCTTGCGCTCGAGTGTCTCTACATCGTCGTCGATCAGGATAAATGCAGGCGGTATCGAATGGATATGCTGCTCCTCGAGGGCTGGGGACGGCACCTGAGGGCTGCTGCTGCTTGTATTAGTGGGGTTAGCGCCGCGTGGGGACGTCACCGGATTCGACTGCGCATCGGAAGACAGCTCCACGGGCTGGCTTGCGACGCTCGACCTCTCCGAGTCGTCCGCCTCGGACTGCTCTTCGCCGAGGGTGGTCACGATACGCTCGACTGGGACGTGGCTAATGTCAGCGTTCCAGCTCGCGAGGCAGCTCGTCAGATGCTTGGCAAACACGCTCAGCTCCCGCGCATGCAGGACCATCTTGACGCCCTTGAGGTTCTTGATAAACTTGTGCAGCTCCTGGAGGGTCGGCTCAGTCGAGAATCGGATATTCTGGAATTGCTTGAACCGCAAAAAGGAGGGCTCCTCCATCAACAGGATGCGCCGGCTGTTTTCGCGCGCCAAGTCGAATTGCATAGTCACGTCGAACCGTGTTCTGTTTTTGCCAACCTCTTCCACGCTCAGATCGCCACCAATGAAAGCGAGGAGCTGGGCCGTCAGGTTCGCGTTTGGCAAAATGGCTGGGCTCAGGCCTTCGGGGATGGCGGGCGAGGTCGTGTGCGTGATCTCAAAGGTCACTGATAGTACATCGTCTTTGGGCGTCGCATTCAAACCAAACTCAAGGATGGCACCGGGCGTGCAGCCTTCCAGAATGTTGCGCATCAACTATACAGTGCAATGGACGTGACCAGTCAGTGCCTTTGTCGTTCCTAAAGAGCGTGCACTTACATTCAATAAGCTGTGACGGATGGCATCTTCGTCGCCAAGCACCATGTGGTGATGCATGGCGTTGTCTGAATGATAGATGACGAGGTTCACGTCGAGCTTGGAGGCCATGCCCGCCAAGGCGTCGCCCATGTTTTGCACGAGCTCGCCGATATCAAAGTCGCGCTTGACCTCGCTGTGCAGGTTGTTCTCCGGATCCCGCAGGAGTCGCCCCAGTAACTGGAGATGCGAACTCACGTAGCACACCTGCTTGATGGTGGTCGTGATGGCCGAGATGCTGGCGATGGGGACTGCGATAGAGCACGCGCTCAGCAGCTCGTGGGTGTTGGCGAGGATACTCGCGGGCGAGAACTGCTCGAGGGTGGTCATGACCATCAGCGCTGCGTCTTGCACTTCCTGGGACACGGTGGTCAAGAAGTTGAGGCGCTGGTTGGAGAGGATGTCCATCGACTGATCGACGTAGGTCTGTGCGCTCTGGCGCTCGGCGTCCAGGGCGCGGCGCATCGCGTCCCGCTGTTTCACCTCTGCGCGTTCAAAGCGACTCGCGGCGCAGAGCAACGCAAATCCGATGGCGGTTAGGCTCGCAGGGAGGGTGCCGGTCTCGTAAAACAAGGGGAGCATCATCGTCATGGCGAGCAGGAGAACCGCAATATGGTGCAGGCTCTGGATCTCGACCTTGAGAAGCGAGACGATCAAGGTGAAAGCCCAGAAGCAGGCAAACAGAAACAGCGTATGGGCATACAGCGCAGTCGGGTTGATCTGGGTCGGCTGTGCGGTGTAAGCGGCCCACGTCCCGAGCACTGCGCCCGAGGTGCAGAAGCAGACGGCGGCCAGCGCGGTCGTTTCGACCTCTTGGCGAAGCGAACTGACAAATGTAGCATCCGAGGGAGGGATTTTTATGCTCTGCGGCGCCTCGTCCGTGACCGTGCCCCGCCGTAGATCCTGAGTCGACCAGGCCGACCGCAGATACGCCAAATGGGGCCGATGGGTCTTTCCTTGAGGGATCCAATCGTCCGAGGACAGCCGCGAGAGCGTCGGTGGTAGCTGTGGACTGTCGTCGTCTGGTATCGGTGGTGCGTCGTCTGCGGCAGATGACGCGTGCGGTGAATGCGCTTGTGTGGGTGATGCTGCATCGTTACGGGGGTTGTTGTGGTGATGGCTGGAATCCGAGGCCGATGGCGGCCCTGCTGACTTGGCGACCTCATTCCTACTGCTGCTGCTGCTGCTGCTAACACTGCTGCTGCTGCTCCTGTTTGTCTTCGTGGTATGTGGAGCTACGCTCTGCTGGGTGGTGGTATTCTGATTCGTCGTCGCTTCGTCCGTCGTCGTCGCTGTTACAGACTGCTGTTGCTTGGGTGGTGGTGGGCAGGACCCGTTATCGCCTTGACTGTCCGCCATACTATGCTGTGCTGTGCTCTGCTCTGCTGTGCTCTTCTAGGCTCGACTACTGCGACGACTGCTACTGTGCTGCTTCTTGCTGCTTCGGACGAGTGGGAAGAGATAGACTGGTCCCTGAAGGTTTTTTTTTTGTTGTTGTTGTCACTCGAGGGCGGAAAGAAAAAGAATATCAAAGTCTTTGCTGTGTCTTGTGGGCCCCACCCCCCATTTGCGCGCTCTCATTGGGTCATGCTCCCCTTCTTTCTTCCTGTGAATTTTTTTTTTTTTGTGGTTTCCTGCGTTTCATTAATACAGTATATGCTATGTGCAGTGCTTGGCGAGTGCCTTTTGTGGTGACTCTGCCGAAGTAACTCGAACTAGAGATTCATCCCAGTCTTTGCTTTTAACTATACCCTGTATGGAAACGTGCTCCTTTTCGCCCAAGCGTCCATTGTTATTCTGGCTCAAATGCGCTTCCCCAAAACTTGGACACATTGCTATCGGCTGGGATCGCGTGAATAGAGGGACGAAGAGAGCAAGATACAAGCGCTGCAAACCTTATTCGCGTCATTTAGTCACTCAGTCATGTTCTCATCACATCGTTTCCCTGCCTCTGTTATCCTCGGCGATCAGTACATCAACACACATTGCTTTTTGAGCCGCATATGTGCCTAGTGTATATATATGCACATTTGTATGTAGTCTTAGGGGTGTGTGTCTATGTCTCAATGAGTGATGCTTTATTTCCACTCTACTAAGATGCGCCACGCTTTCAAACAGCGCGCTCAGTTTCCGTCACAGATACGCTAAAACGCTTAATCACTTTTTTGTTGCCACAAACGCACACGGACCACCTCCTCTCCTTTCTGTTGACACAATTATATATATTTCTCTTTCTCCCTTTGACTCATCCAAAGGTTTCTTTTGACTCGCAGTAAAGTGCTTATCTGTTTCTCTCCTCTCGTTTGACGTGTGATGAGATGTCGAGCTTTGTGATTGGTGTCCCTTTTTTTTAACAATTATGCACCCGATGCTTTGGCTCGGGATAGATCACTGTAACGTTCATGTGAGCATAAAAAGGAAAATGAAGATGAAAGACGCAGCCATGAACGAGCCTTTTGCAAGCCACTCTTGTGTGAGATATACCAATACCTTCCCTATAACATGAAAAAAAAAGAGAACTGTCATCCTCAGAATACATACACGCATACATATATACATATATACATACTCGTGCGCCAATGGAGACCCACACGTCTGTGTCCTTCACGCACGGCGGACAACACCTGCATATCTTTCTTTTTCTTCTGACCTTTTTCGGACAAATTGTCTTGCCTGAAATTCACACGAACCCGAAAAAAAAAATTGCAAGAGGTATAACAAAAGTAGGTCACGCGATATAAAGAAAAACGTAAGGAACGCATACATTATAACTATGTTTTTTCTTATTTCTTTTTTTTTTTTTTTTTTGTGCGTGGGTAATGGTAATGATAAGGGAAAAAATAAAAATAAAAGAATAAAAAAAAACTCGATTCGTTCGAATAAGCGCGTCGGAAGGGGATGGTGAAGACGACAAAAAAAAAAAAAAAATGTAGCAGGCGAAAGAAGGGGTAATTGAAGGCATGATATTGGTGTGAATATGTGTGCGTATATATGTTGCGCGTGTGTCTGTGTGTGTGAATGTGCTTGGGAGGGGCCATGAGACCTATTTTTTGATGTTTGTAGATGATGTGGGGAAAAGAGTACAGAAAAAAAAAACGGGTACATACACAAAAGGCATCATAACTCGAAGGAGGTACTATGTACAAACATCAGAGAGGGCTTATCGGAACTCGTAATAAAACGGCTCTTGTTGGTATGCAGGACCGTTTTCCCTCGCCTTCTTGGGCGATGGTCGCCGATTTGGTTGTGCCTGCTGCTGCTGCTGTTGTTGTTGCTGTTGTTGAGGGACATCCACCCGTTGACGCTTCTTGATCTTGTCTGTCTTCATTGACAGCGGCCGCTTTTGATGATGGAGTTTGAGGCTACATCGAAAAGTAAGTTTCACTTCCATTTTACCTTCTATACGCAATTGCTACTTACTAAAGGCCACAGGCATTGCACAGCGGATGGCCATCATCGTCCCGGCGCCATAGAGGCGTGGTCGTGGTTGCACAGTTGGAGCACTGAATAAGATCGTCTTCTCCACGTGCATCCTTCCGGCCGGATTGGGGTTTGAGATGTTTGGGTCGCGGCGCATTGTGCAGTTTTAAACTAATGTCTAGGTTAGCAAACAAGAGAGAGAGAAAAAAAAAAAGGGAGTCTAGACTAGGACACATACTAGAGGCCACACGCGTTGCAGAGCAGCTGGTCGTCCGCTGAGCGTCGCCAGAGTGGGGTGCTCGTTGTCCCACAATTGGAACACACCGTGTGTTGTTGTGGCTCCGGTTGCTGGGGTGGTGCGTTCGGAGGGTCACTGAATTGGAGGGTGCCGGTAAAACAGGTCGTCTGCACAGAGGTGGTGGTATCAACGGGAGACACCGGAACGGAATTGGTATCCGCATTAAGCATTACACCTGCCTGCTGTTGCTGCTGCTGCTGCCGCCGCTGCTGCTGTTGTTGTTGTTGTGGTTGTGGTTGTGGGGGCGGTGGCTGCTGCTGCTGCTGTTCCTGCTGCTGTTGCTGCTGCACCATGGAGGCCATGTCCTGCATGATGATATCCTGCGGCATGAGCAGACGCTCCGCCGAGGCAAGTGTCTCAGGAGGCAGCATGGAAAGCATCTTGTTGTGCAGCGTGTTATTGGGAAGTGTCGGGGGTACGTAAAAGTTGTCGGGGTAAAACGACTGCATCATACCCGAGGTCGAGGGATCGAATTGAATGGAAGCGGACATTGGGTCAGCTGGTATAGCATCCATCTTTTCAAAAGAGGTGGTGTCCAGCAAGCCATCCATCCATGCCGACGACGACGACGCTGCCGTCGAGGGTGGTGTGATCGTGCAGCTGTTTGTACTGGTGGGACCGGGGGGATCGCCAGCGACCGATCGCTGCGGAGGCGGTGCTGCTGGCGCTGGTGCTGGGTCATACGCCAGGTCAGATGCCGGATAAGGGTGCTGCTGTGGTTGGAGTGACAGATTCTGCGGCTGATGCTGCTGTTGCTGTACTGGAAACGTTGTCCCGCTGGCGGCGGCGGCGGTGGTGGTGGATGTCATGCCAGGATCCACCTGGCTCACATCCTTGTGAAGCCACTGCTGCTCCTGCTGAAGACGAAGCATGCGTCGATATTGCCGCTGCGGGTCCTCAGAGGCCGCGGCTGTGCTGTCGCCCATCATCATGGCAAACTGGTGGGTCGGAGGCGAGGGTGGTTTCACGGGTTGAGAGGGAAGTGACGGTGTTGGTCTTGGTCTAATGTCTTTCTTTCGCTGCTCGTCGACATTATGTCGGAACCAGAGACGCCAAGACAGGTTCTCGAGCCGCGAGCCGTTCTCCAAGGCATCTTTGACTTTGGTGCACACGCGCCACGTTTTGGTAAGCTCATCCTCCGTTTCAAAGGTCGAGAACGGCGAGAGCACTGTCTTGCCGTCCTTGAGCTTCAGCGCAATGGGGGCCATAAGATCCAATGTGAATGAAATGCGTAACGACGCAATGAGGAAAGCGGAAAGCGAGACGTAACGGAGCGATAAAGGTAGGAGGAAATAAATAAATAAAAAAGATAGATAATGATAAAATAAAGTAAGGAAATAAGGCTAGGTGGGAGCACACAAGTGGAAAAAAGAAAGTGTTGAGCTCTTCTTTCTTTCTATTCTCTCTTTATATTAGGATGATAGAGTTCAGAATCAAAAGAGCAAGGCTCGAAAAAAAAAACCTGTGCTGGGCTGCATGAAAACTCGCAAACTCGCTTGAGTGATGCCATTGTCCAAAAGAGGTTAAGCGTATCTTTAAAAAGAAGGGACCTGCTTTGCCTACATTTTAACCCTCCCAACAAAGACTTCTGCCGTCATTGCACTTTCCGTTGTCTATTTACAGTATCATCCACGCTGTTCTTTCCGACTCTGGTATTTTCCTGATTCTTGCTCTTCTTTCTTTTTTTAATTTAACAATGTATAAACTTTCACCACTTTACAATCACGTACATACACATAAAATACATGTGTACGCACGCGGCATTGCATTGGAAGGATGAATAAAAAGCGGTCTATTCGGGGTTTCATGGGTGGCAACAAACATTCTCGAACCCACGCAGGTTCTTTCTTGTCCAGCCCCGTTACCGCCGCCGCCCGCCCTCTTGGCCCAGTACAATTACTGTATCATTTTCGCTTTGCACTATCCGGCCCGCTGGGAATTGTATTCACTCCTTGGTTTGGGTAATCTTAGATCGGAAACTCCCGGAATTTCATGCCATAGGTATTGTCTGACTGGAAAAATAAACGAGAAAATCAGAATCTAAACATTTGTATATAAGAGCTATTTGCATCGTGTAGTCGACTGTAATTATGGGGGCGCGGGGAAATGCACAACTTTTTCTGTATGTTACGTTGGCGACGGTATCAGGGCTGATGCGGTTGTGGGGTTCCTGCATCTGTTTGTCACACAACGGATCGAATGTGTAATCTCACTATAAAAAATAAGGATGGAGGTCACACTATATTCTCGCGTTCACGGCCGGATTTTTTGTGCCCGCCAAATGCCCATAAATAAACGACGCTATTGAATACAAAGATTTTTCCTTAATCACAGGCATGACAGAATTTTTTATCTCGCGTTGTTTTGAGTGTTAGCTTTGGGTTTCAGCTTGCACTACAGCATTCGATGGTCAGAGCGTCCAATCATAAATATTCTCGGCGTGAGCGGCGTTTCGATTTGGCATCCTCAACTTCGGCACGGGCGCGAGTCGGGTCCCATAAGACAGACTTATTAAATTCCCTTCATTCATGATGCTATTCTGCTGTTTAAATTGGGTACATAATTTGGTATTACTCCAAGTTTTCGTATAGGCAGACGTATCCCACGGCTCATGTTCAGTCGCCACGGGACGTGATCTTTATTAAGCTCCCCTTTCCACTCCAAGGCGAAGTGTTATTGCCAAGCTGGGTCGTGTCTGCTTATTCCACTGTAATATCTCCCAAATTTACGGTGAGAAATATACCTGTACCTTATCTACTTGGACTACTTGTTGCGCATCGGTGTTCAGCGTCGACTACTCGACTTGCATCATTCTACATGCTAAAGGTTACGATTGGTTGCACTTTATGCTTCGTTATATAGGTATGCTTTGTCACTGTGGATTGCCGTCATTGCGTTGCGACGGCTGCGCTTTTCTTGTCTATAGCTGTTCAGTTTTGTTTGTCCTTCATCACAGTGAGGCCTACCATATTCTTGAAAATGGCTCCTATGGGCGGGTTGTCGAGTTTTGTCCATGTAGGACGTGCTAAAACGTGACTTACACTAGACTTTCTATTATTACTACGCTGTGAAGTCTGTTTACACTCTCTGATCATTTCCCCTCAGAAAGTCTGTCATTTCAGCCTAATTATCTGATCAATATTTCGCGGTATAAGCGGATGCAAAAGGCATTGACTCGTGGTGTTCCAGCTCTCTGCGTACTTCTGTATCAGCAGCAATCGGCGTCTGGAATACGCAGTAGTGTACCTACAATATTACACAGCTAGCTTGCTCTGTACATCCGCTGAAAGATGGTGAACTAATATATATCCCCCGTCTACTTGGCTGACACGGCCGCTTCGTTTGTTGGGCTTGTCTTGGCCTGGAAGCCTTTTGAATCTGAAGGTGTATTACCCGCATTGTTGGAAGCGCTGCTGCTGCTTAGTTGCGGTCATTTCTAATAGCCAGACGTTCGTTCATCAGACACTAAAATTGGCGAAAAGGGAAGGAGTGGAACTTTCTCTGTAGACACATAATGTGTCAGAACATTGCTTGTAGCTTAACAATTGAAAACACGCATGGCACTAATCCAGATGCTACTTGTCGACCGTCTTCTTTATAGATCCCATACGCTATAACTGCCCCACATTGTTCGCATTCCAAAACCTCCACATACATCAACTTGATATCTGGTTTAGTTCACTCTCGAGTAACCGAGTAAAGAGACAAAGTGATTTATTGTCCTGTCGCTACATTTAACAAACACAATGGCAAAGTTCCGGTCTTTCAGGGTCAACGCATTCCCATATGCATCATGGATTGCAGGGACCATCTTTTACATAATTGATTATGACGTAAGTACTTGGTGCAAAACTATTTTGACGCATCCTGTCTTACATGGTGTGACATCGTCCGCTTCGTCTGCCTTTCGGTTAGGGGCAGCATCAGCAAAGTTGGCTTGCAGCAAGACAGCACCAAAAATGAAGGCCAGAGCAATGGAGAAACGCATGATGTAGTAGTATCAGTTGAGTCAGAGATAAGAAGGAAAAGCCCTGATGGTTAAGATTGATGAGATGAAAAGCATGAGACTTGTGTCGTTTATATACCTTTTCTGCTATGCAACTTCGCGCAGCAGCGCAGCCTTGCAGTAACGCTCATACAGACAGACAAAAGCTTGCTGCGTCTGGTGACAGACGGTGCTGCTGACCTATTCGACTTCATGCATGTATGTGCGCAGATGGGAGCATGACTCAGCCACACCTAGAAAGTAAACGAGTAGAGGAAAGAATGCACCGTGTCATGGCACCGCACTGTCTGCTAAATAGTAGGTTAATCAAACGCTGCAGTTGCAATTAGCATAAAGGTCACTACAGGAGAAGATACATCTGTTTCGAATTCACATGCACATTAAATTTCAACTTGCTAGTAGCTAACGCTATGCCTTTATTTGCAGGGTGTTGTACTGTGAATACTAACTACTGTTCAATACTCCAGTGGAATTAAACACTCACTACTATAGAACAAACCGCGAGAATTTCAAAGCAAAAGTAATTCAAACAGACGTGCAAATTACTTTTGGGTATATCTCCATATGCGCAGCTTTGTACATTTAGATGATGGTGCAGCTTCTCCTCCAGTGGCTTTGTACATAGACAGAGGTATTTTACGCTCCTATATCTGGCACTGCAGCAGCTTTTACTGCAGAGTTCACAAGACTGCGGCGGAGAGAAGCGCCGATTGCGTTCTTTTAGTGGTCTTTCGCAGGTTATAGACACCCTCTGCGTAATGTACATATGTACTAAGCTATTGTTTTGCCTCAGCCACAATGACTCTATGTACACTATGAGCAGCAGCATGACAGAAATATGCATAACAAGTTTAACACACCCGTATCGTGAGTAAATTGCGGGGGGCATTAAGTGACCCCGCAAACTGCAGGTTTCTTCCCAGAAGATCTGGTGCATGGATTTGCCCATGATTGTAATTTGTGCTCATAAGTGGAATATGAATAATGCAGCGCTGGGTCGGCAGCGCGTTTCATGTTCATATGGTGGTTCGCGAATCGCATCAAAACTGTGCTGAAAATATGCACAGCAAAGCAGATGGAGTATTTGTTTTGATTCATCAGTAACTTCGCTCGCTTTTATAATTCTTCCAGAGTGCATTAATGATTCCCACGCCTAGCCATTCACCACTCACACGTTGAGTATTGCAGTTGGAATATGGCGAACATAACGCGTCAGCAAATGGCTATTTTGTCACTAGGTGCCTATTAAGGTCATCGAAAGCGTCACAAAGGTTTTATGAAGTATTACAGCGCGAAAGCAAAATAAATCCTTATGTCGGGCACAAAACAATGTACTTAGTAAAGCCGTCATAGTATGTGTATCCGCTATAGCGTGCATTTTCATAACAAATATTCGAATGCTCCAAACATTTTCCATTTCGGCCACATAATGCATGGCTTTTATGAATATTTTTATAGAAACGCTGTGCATGTGGCACGTGTACATCTGATGCTTGTTCCAGTTATGGATTCACGATCGGGGTGCTCAAATAAAGTTTCTCCGGGGATACGCAAGTTTGTTTTAGTCACAATTTCAGGCTACCATTGATTGCTGCAAACAAGGGAGCACCATAAAATCATGCTCGAGAGGACAATGATCCAATTAGTGGCCATGCGTAGGGAATATAGCTTATTTTGCCTCGGCGCAAATCAATAACATGTCGTCTTGACTCTTTCCATGCTGTTAGTATGCACCCTTTGTTTTGCTTTCCACAATGTTTGGATGTTGATCTACCTCTGCCAAAACGATTATCTCCTCAAAGACGTCTGGCCACCACGGAGGATGGGACCATGTGTCGATATGCATTTGCAGACTAGGAGGATTCTGTACAGTCTTTGTTTGTTTCATTATCATTTTCCATCCCAGGGAGACGGAGTGGGGGATAAGGGACGATAGTGAGAGACTCATGCAGAGTTTCCATCAAGCGTGTAGGTCATACGACTTAAAAAAGGTCGGAAGTTCTGTCGTATAATATAATGGCATCTGGTGACGAATATGGCGTGCTGTTGCGTACTGAAATAAGAGATTAGTACATATGTGCATGGTGCACAGGACTTTTAAACCTACGAGCAACCACCAAGCCTCGGCGCTCCTTTGCGCCCCCGTGTCTGAAGGGGTCTGCCGCATTAGTGGCTGCATTGCCGAATCCATGATATCACTATTTTTTTTGTGATGGTGTTTGATCTTATTAGGGTCATCGTCCACAGTAATTATATCACAAGTACCCTTCTGATAGGCGTATAGGCATTAGGGAAAGAGGTGCATGTATCTAGTTATGTATGTTATGGCAATATAGTCGTGACTCTTACCAGTGTGACCCTATTCCATGAAGCATCGCTACCGAGGGTGCTTCCTACCTGAGGTAAACAAATCCAGAGAGCCTCATGTGCATAATATTCTATACGGATGCCTTCTCCCTGTATCCAATTTACATCAGGCCACAGAGTAACACAGCATTTTAAAAAACACGTGATATCAGCCCCCTTTGCATCGTTGTATGCACTGTATGCGGGAGCTTTCCAAGAAGCTTAGACCTAGCATATTACATACACAGCGTCTAAGGATGGGTTTCATCAAAGAAATCTAGTAGTAAGTGCATGTTTTTATCCAATGATATGCAAAAAAGTGGATCAAGTGAGTTGAGTATATGTTATAAATGCAAGAAAGGCATGGTGATGCTAGCCATGACAGGCTATAGAATGAGTTTACTCGGGCACCTGTTTGTATGCGCGTTCAGCCGGGGAGCCCAGAAGTTCCAGGTTGCGGAAACTGCTAGCACGCGACGGTGTCGTCGAGCTGGTTGCGCTCGGGGTCGGCGAAAGCAAACCTTGGTGGACCTGGCGGCGCGACCAGAGGGGGGTGGGCGACTTGCTGCGCTTCGTATCATTGGCCTTGGGCGTAGCCGTGCCGTTCTGGTTGTTTTGCTCATTCGCACGCGCACGCGACTTGAGATGGTCTTCGAGGTGATGTCCCAGGACCTGAAGTGCAGCCGGGTTCTCCGTGCCACGGGGTATAATGATATCTGCAAATTTTTTGCTCTGACCCATGTTTTTGAGTTGCTTATCATGCGTTGACGGTCAAACACGTACAGGAGACACAAAATCATCAAACATGGGCTTGACAAACTCGACATATTCAACGAGGATCTCTTGCAGGGTCATGCGTCGGCCATTGCGGTAACTGTGGTCTGGCTTGGAGACTGGTTTTCGGATGAGTTTCAGGGCACATCATCGATCTCTATCTTAATATACCTCGGCGGGCAAGACGCTGATCGCTGTCGACATCGATAAAGACCTTCATGAAAAACAAGTCGCGTACTTGCTTCGGGTAGAGGACGAGGGTGCCTTCAACGAGGATCACATTCACGGGTTCGACCCTACGCATGCCCGTCCGTTTATGGGTCAGCATATCAAACACAGGTACATCCGCGGCATGGCCCGCCAGGAGTTGCGTCAGAGTTTCGTAGAGCAGATCGAAATCGTAGGCCTCTACAGTCTTTATTAGCTATCGGGTTCCTGTGGAAAGCGCAAAAGTGTTGTTACCTGGGTGGTCGAGGTTGAACTGGCCTTGCTCATACAACGCGCGTTCTTCTTGTGTCAGTTCTCGGTAGAAGTCTGTCAGGCTGAGAGTCGTCACCTTGGCGGCGTAGTGTCCCGCCAGTCGCGTCATGAGCAGATCGCATACATTGCGCTTGTTTATGGATTGAGACCCATTGTCGTCGCGTGATCTACCACTACTCTTACTTTACCTTGCCTGCATCGGCACCGCCTGCGACAGCAACAAGCATGGACGACTGAGGCGCCAATTTAAAATAGCTGTACGAATGTAAGGCACACGCAAAAGATCCGTTGGATGGACTGACCTTGGGTCATTGTACGCTGAGGGATCAATCGACATCGTAGCAGATAACAAGCGGGTGAAGAAAAACTGCCAGACGCAGCGAGGCAAGTCGACGTGGATACAAAAATTGCCATTTTTGGTTGGCTCAGCCTTCTCAAACCATGCACGGCGGCTTCAAATCACACACACACCTGCCACTGCTTTAAGTCAACATCTGCTTATATTAGATCTGCTTTACACAGACCCACTTAAGAGAGATAATGGTATGTAATCTCGAGAAACGCAGGCTGCTTTCTATAAATCACTTCTTTTTGCATAACCGCCCACTGTTAACTTCACAAAGGGCGAGACCGAAGAAAGCAATCTTGTTTGTCAGCATACGTGTATGTATAACCTTGTATGCGATATAATCCAGCTGTATGACAGACAGACGGGGAGAGATTGTCTAATGCAAGGTAGCATAAGTATGCGCAATGAGACGAAAAGTATCTCTCGGCCAGGCGCATCAGGTCGAATCTAACAAACGCGCCATTTTTTTTGGGTGACACAAAATCGATTTTTGCAGCCAACCGTGTGTGTTTTCTCAGTCTTACTTTGGCTCAGTAGAAACACGAACTTGCTTAGCTTTTGAGATGCTTCTCAAGTAGGGAAGAAATCGTTACATCTTTCTGCTAAAGAGATGATAATGAGTGGACATGGGTTTATTTCCTGCAAAGTCTATATCGAATATGTATTATTTCGTAAGGTATCCCTACCATACATATAGTTCACCAAAAAAAAAAAAAAAAGCTACTTTTTTTGGTGTCTTCATGAATGATTACGTATGGGTATATGTTTAGGACCATATCTCTGACTATTAATATCATAATCAAGAAACGGGTCGTGTTGTTCGAGATGACGCCGAATACAACTTAATGGGTTGCCCTGAGCCCATGATCATGGCCGGTAATCTCCACGTACAATGATACGTAGCCGCTTATTCAGCATAGAATTGCATGGATAGGCCTTGAAAAAGGTCAAAATAGAAACAGCCACACGTAACATACAGAAAGAGATTATTTAGTACAAAAGAATATAGGTAATATCTAAAAAGGGCAGCCGAGCTAACGAATGAAGTGAGCAATTTGGTCAAGTCGCACCTTTTTGCGTTGCGTTTGGTGGGATTGGTTGGGATAGGAAAAATCTCAGGATTGGGTTGCGGCAAGAACATTTAGCCGCTCTATATTCCTTGGGCTGTTCTCTCTCTTTCCTTTCTCTCTTCTTCTTTTCTGGCCCTCTTGGATTTTTGCCCTCCCCCCCAACCCCCTGTTTTCATTTTATATTCTGTGTAAATACTAGATAATAAGAATGACGAGCGAAGCGGGTCAACTTGCCCACTCCCTCCCACCGTATTCGACCGACATGCGGGTTCATCCGCTGGCACAGCCCTTCTACACTGGCCCCGCACAGCCCGCCTCGGCATCTTTTACATCCTACGACGACGTCACAACGATCTTTGTCGTTGGCTTTCCGGATGACATGTCCGAGAGAGAATTCCAAAACATGTTTATCTTCTCTCCTGGCTTTGAAGCGGCATCGCTGAAATGGCACTGCAAGGATCAGGAAGAGGACCCTGCCAACGCTGGCAAAAAGCAAATGGTAATACATTCATTCATCGATGATATAATACGTTACTTTTACTTTACCGTGCAATTTAAACTCTAATGCTGACAAATGAATTCATTACTCTAGATCGGCTTTGCACGCTTCCGCACGCGGCTCGAGGCGATCGAGGCCGTCGAGGTGCTGAACGGCAAGCGAGTTGATCAAGAACGCGGCACGCTCCTCAAGGCGGAGATGGCCAAGAAGAACCTGCACATCAAGCGGGGTTCGATCGTCCCTCAGATGAACCCTTCTTCCACGACAACAACGACCGCGACCGCGACAGCAACGAATAACCCAACCTCGACGAATTCTACCTCAACGCCTACCCCCGTTCAGGACGTCTCCTCGCCCTTGAGCATCTTTTCAAAAAAGATCCAGTTCTCTTACGACTCATTCTCGCCCCTCCCCAGCGATCTCTTGTCCCCCGCAGACTACAATAAGCCCGACCCTTTCATCGATCCCTTCCAGCACAATGGCTCCGCTCCGACCACGCCCGTCTTCAACGACCTCTTTAGCTTGCGCTCCCAATCCTTCGACGCGCGCAGCAACTCGGACATCGGCTTCATGTCCCCGCCCCGTGGTTTTGGTCTCGTCCCGCCCGCGCGCATGACAAAGGCTGGTAGTTTCCAGCAGCAAGCACCCCTGCTCCACCCGCAGCAGCAGCAGCAGCAGCAGCAACAGCAGCAACAGCTATCATCGCAGCCGCAGCACCCGCAGCAACAGTCGCTGGAGGAGGACCCCTTCCATTATCTGTCCAGGTCGTCGCCGATGCCCGACCACCCTTTCAACACGTCCTCGACCTCGTCCGCGTCGCCGCCACCGCCCGAGCCTGTGATGCAGGACATGTTTGCGCCGCGCATGTCGATCTCTGAGCTGCGTTCACCGAGCATCTCGTCGTCTTACACGCAACAGCAACAGCAACAGCAACAGCAGCAGCAGCAGCAGCAGCAGCAGCAGCAGCAGAACAACAGGTCGTTCAACCCGGCTGATCAGAACCCGCCATGCAACACCTTGTATGTCGGTAACCTGCCTCCCAACACCAGCGAGGATGAGCTGCGCCAGATCTTTCAGAAATGCCGCGGTTACAAGCGCATGTCGTTCCGCACCAAGCCCCAGGGCCCCATGTGCTTTGTCGAGTTCGACGAAGTGGTCTATGCGTCGCAGGCCATGAGCGAGCTCCAGGGCTTCTGTCTCAGCTCTTCCATCAAGGGCGGCATCCGGCTTTCGTATTCAAAGAACCCGCTCTTTACTAAGCCTGGCAAGGACGGCAAGGAAGTCAACTAACTCATATCATGCACATATACACGCACACGCACATCCGCACAGAGCATGCCTTTTCTGCATTCCAACCATTTCGATCCATCCTACTCCCCCCATTTCCCCCCACTCAATCTCCCCTCCCCTTTCGCGCAGTCTCAACTGCCGCTCCATTCTTCTCCCCCCTCCCCCCAACAGCTCTATCACTTCTCTACTCTAAAGACCAAACGCATACCACAGCACAGACACTCAGCACTCTTCACAATAGCACGCGCACGCACACACACACACACACTCACCGTCTCACATTGTATAGCATTGTTTGCATGTTAACAGACACCATACTCCCTCGCTACTTTATACATTTCATTGTACTTTCCAGGGCTGCCCATTTTTTTTTAATTGCACAGCCCTCTTTTCTTTACACACACCTTGGCCATTTTTTTTTCTTCGTTTTCTTTCTTCATGCTACTTATTCTTATATGCAACAATGTCATTTATCCACCGTAATAAAGATAGTCTATTCATATATCTATCCATTCTATGCTTACGACGTTTATCATTGAGATTAAGATAGTCTTGCAGGATATGGATACCCCGTAGATTTGGCGGGGCACAGGTTCCTGGATCGCATATTCCCACGCTGACCATTGAAGGATAGCTTTCACGTGAGCGCGAGCGGTGCTTATATATGTTGCCAAAGCTGTGACACCTTTTTTTTTTTTTCACTTCTCAACATCAGCCTTTGTACTGTACCTGAAAGAGCAAAAGAAAGCTTCACATAAACCTGAATAGGCAAAGGAGGAATATGAGACTTGCTGTAATCGTTACTCGTGCTGTTGTTCCAAAAGAACGACCTCACTATAATTTGGACGCTAACATAGGGTTCTTTTGTTCATCGTCCAGGACCTGGAGTTGCGCTTGCATAAAAAAAAGCTTATTTCTCCACTAACGTCTTCGACTCCTGAAGTCATCTCGAGGCGTGCAAGCATCAATTACTACTGCTATCTTGCCTGCCTTCCATGTTACGCCTTCGTTTCACTGGTCTATCTACGTCCTACTGGGAGATGCCCTGACAAGACACCATTAACTGAACGCCTTTCCAGGTGATTATTATGCACTATGACTGTCCGTTTATTAGATATATAGGTTGTAAAAGTAGAGGAAGTGTGATTTAGGTGGAAGAGCGTTTCACGAGGTAATATCCGAGCGCGGCCACGCTCACGGCGGAAAGGAGGGTCCAAATTCTTGCATTTGTCTGAGGCGGATGGCTTATTGATGTCGGTTATTTACTGTCAGAGCACGGAAATCAATCCAAGCTTATAGAGCCAAAATGAGTGAGCTTACCTGGCTTGGGATGGCATGGACTGGTTAAGGATCATCCAGGACCTCGGGATCTGCAGTGTCTTGCTCTTGCCCATGCTGGCAATGAAGTCACCGACGGTGCCGAGCAGGGGCAATTGACCGATACCACCGGAGCGACCATAGGAGACCAGCATCTTGTCTGTGCCTTTGTGGTATCTTTTGGACGGTGGAAGGCCACGGGCATGGCTGAGGAGGTTGGTGACGAGAACGGGCGCTTGTTGTCGGGCGCGGGAGGCAAGCTTGATCTCGGGCAAATCGGCCACGTCGCCGAGCGCGAATACGTGCTCCCAGCCCGGCACTCGTACCTGAAGCGTCTCGGGATCGACATTGACATAGCCGTTCTTACTGAGCAGAGGTGTATCTTTCAACCAGTGCGTATCTGGGCGATTGCCAAAGGCGAGTAATACCAGGTCACAGTCGACGGTCTTGCCGGACTTGGTAGAAATCTGCTGCTGGATGAGCCCGGACTGGACGCTGTCGAGCACGACAGACTCGTTCAAGAGCAAGTCCACGCCGTCTTTGCGCATGCGGTCTGCGAATCGATCCCGGGCCTCGTCGGGGAAAGTGGCGTCGAGGATGCGGCCGTGGCTGTGGATAAGCGTGATCTTTTTCTCCTTGTAGAGGTCGAGGATCTCGCCGACGAGCTCTATGCCGGTCGGGCCACCGCCGACAATGACAACATGCTGGGCGTCTCGAATATTCTCACGAAGGCTGTTCAGCTCGTCTTCACAGCTTGCCAGGTCGATACCGGCCACCCGGCTCGGAGCAGGGTACGTTGAGCCTGTCGCAAGTACCTAAACTCAATGTCAACGCGCAATCCTTGATTCTTGGTATAATGACTCACCAGGTAATCAAAGTGAAGTACAGTTGAGCCCTCAAATGGGGCCGAGAGTTCGACGGTATGCTCTCCCAGACGTTCTGCAGTGGCGTGAACCACTTTGTTCTTGGAATGCTTGAAAAGGCGCGTGTACGGAACGAGGACGGGGATATCCTGCACAGCAGCTCGTGCACCCGCAATGGGGTTGTAAAAGTGGGTTTTCTGTTTATCGCAGACCGAGTCAAAACAAGCAAAAGATAATATCGAGGAGGAGTCAGTTTCTTGAGCAGGAATAAGACGTACCTTTTCGATCAGCACGACACGGAAACCGCTGTCCACTTGTTTCTCGAGGTTCTTTGCAGCAAACACGCCAGCAAAACCACCTCCAACCACAGCAATCGTCTTTTCGAATGTCATGAATATTTGTAATTATGGATTTGAATATGTGGTCATGTTGTGGGTTGAAGTAGGGTTGACCTTTTATAGTTGCTTGGTGCGCGGCGACACGGCCGATTGTCAGTTATCAGATCTTTTGAGGTGCGGGCTCTTTCGGGGGATTTGAGCGCTCCTGCGAAGAAAACCCACTTTTTTTTTGCGTATCGTAACCCTACTTTTACGAAGTTGTTGTGTTTCATGTACCTGTCGGTTGTCCACACTACCAAGTGTGATGTACACACATAGTTTTGTAGATTGGTCATGCCAACACAGAAGCTTGCCTAGTTTTTTTTTTTTTTTTGCTCGTCTGTCGGACCTGGATTTTTCAGGCACCAGCACCAGCATACAAATGACCTTCTTTGTCTTTTTGGAGGAAATACCGCTTTGTACAACACGTACAACACGACGCCAGACAATCAAGCTATCATAACGCTATTATTTATAGTGCTAGCATAGCAGAAATAGTGCTATGACTAATTCCAGTACAAGATTATGTATCAATTACGCGGGCCATTTTGTGAGTGATGAGATGGACCAGCCTAGCAGACGCAGCATGCACAGAACAAACCTATCCTAATATCGACAAAAACGTCTCATGCCCACAAATCATCATATAATCTGATGATACTGGGAAGAAGCTTTCATACATCATGCTTCTTCGACATCTCCAGACAGCGTATCGCCGTCAACGTCTCCTAGTAACACAGCACTGAATACAAATGCCGACCAAGATTTCGATCCACCAATTAAGCATAGCGCCCTATATATTCAACGTCCTCTTTATGCAATCCAGACATAATTTCTCTATTCTTTTCACCGCTTCTCCCACCCCTTTGCGTATGAAGAAAAAGAAAAAGGACTATTTATACTACTTCTGAGGGTCTTATACTGATGTTTTGTTTAGGGGGAGAAATGGTAAAAAACTTCTATTCTCTTGTCCTCGTTGAAAGTCTTTTTCATCGACAAATACAAGCCGCTGGGTGTCGTGTTAAGATGTTCCGAGTGATTTGATCATTCGGAAAAGGAAATGCGTTTCGCCTTGCATGAGTTTTGTGACGTGTTCAATAGCCGAGTCTTGACAAAGAAATAGCATTTGTCTTTTTCCCCTTGTTTTGATTTTGTTTCCTTTCTCTGGTCTCTCCCCATATGTCGAAGTTGAATTCGGCCAGGAATGCCAGCCATCGCGGAAGGAGTCCGGTAGGTTAAAATAACTGAATGAGGCCTTACAATGCGGAATGATCGGTTGACACTTTGAATCGTTTTCCGAGCAGGTGTGGGTGTAGTTGTTTCATCGCCCAAACGACTTCCAGACATTCGAGTTTCGATATTCCGCAGCTGCGTTCGGCGCTTGAGAATGCACGGCCTGTATCCAATACAATGCGTTCGCGATTGTCGTCGTCGATATGAGACAGTAACGCACCAAGTCCTTGGCGGGAGGTGCTTATTACGAGAAGGAATGGTCTTTTTGTTATTGGGCACTTTTTGTTCTCTTTATTGTATCGTGGTGCGACTGCGATACAAGTGTCCGACACTGCTCTGCAAAGACATTTGCAAGCGATTCACGGTGTTTTACTTGAAACTGGAGTGAAAGGCGATTTCCACAACGCGCCAGGGCATTCCTTTGTTTCGCGTGACACAGACGCCGATATATTTCTCAAACCTGGAGAAGTAGGCAGTCAACTTCATGGTTCCCCATGGCTACTTTTTCAAAAAGTTGCTCCCACATGTACAAGAGCATACCATAATGTAAGTCTTTTTATTTCATGTACTTCGCGTTAATTTGAAATGCTTCTGTTATCTTTTCTTAAACTTAGTAATGACTCTGATATTGCGAGCGAAACTAACGAGAACGACCACGAACAAATCGATGCCACCCTTCCAGCTGACGGACTTATGCCCAGCGAACTAGCGATCGTTGATGAAGCACCCATGACGGACCGTCATACCCGAACGTACGCGGAGGCGACGCGATCTGCGATGGGTGCGTTGGAAGTGCCAGAGGATGAAAAGCACAAGAAACTGCTTATTGAAGAACTCGCTGAGCTGCATCCTCTGGCCATCGCTGATAAGGTCGATCGGGAACACGACTTGCTTCGACGCTCAAGAGCCATCTCAGGATTTTTGGCTTCGCAGTTTGGTCACCAGGCCCCATCATTCAAGGTGATCACGCCCATGAAGCGCACCCGCTCACAGATCCTGGAAGCCGACGACCACCGGCCTGTAACATCCGTTGTGGCACATCTGATTGCCAACAGTCATCTGTAATGTACACAACGGACAGCGTGTAAGTGTCTTGAGTTTTAGTCCCTTTCTTTCCACCTTTAAAGACCCGAAGAACTAACCGGAAGTCTTACCTCAGTGTTATCACATCGCACCTGATCAAATCGATGAAGATAATTGGAAATGACGAGCAATGACTATGCCGTACAAAAAATTGAGGAGCAACGCCCCGCGGCCGTTGGTGGGCGAACCCCCGAGTTCACGGGATGCAACGAACGCCACTCTCGATCGTAGATAATCCACCTCGAGAACATTGCGAAACACAGTATATGCCACCTACGAGCAGACCATGGTTATGACGAGCTTGCATCTGGCGGACCGAGTGTAGATCTGATGATAGTCAATGCCGAAGTCTTCAGACAAGATACCGCTACAGCAAGTGAATCAGAATGTACAGTCATCATGGCAATCGTATCCTTGCTCTCGTATCTGTACGACTGTCTCCGAAGCCCATCTGACATCCAGCTACATCCACCCGTTCATGCATGGCCTTTTATCAGCAGAGACCTGCAAGAGCTGCTCATTGCTCGAACATAGTCCCGGAGGTATTTAACGACGCCGTCAATCGACCGGATTACAAGGTGGACGTATATGCAGCACCTGGACAGCGGTTTTCGTATACCAACGCATATAGAGAGATCAAAAAGAGTCTGAGCGTTTCAGCCACACTGCTTGTCAAGGACTTCTATCGGCCGTGCATCTTCAGCAAAGAGCGATTGATCGATACAATTTGCGAAACGTGCGACCTTTCCATCGGCCTGGTATTAGCTTTATCCTGGCTGGTATTAGCTTTCTTATGCACCATCACAGAATTGGTTCGACTACGCATTCCCACAAAGAAATGCCACCTCCTCGATTTGATAGGACATCTGGACAACTTGCTTTTCGTTGCGTCGTTCTATTGAGACAATTGCGTGGTTAGCGAAGACGATCTGACAAGAATACGCTGCGAGACTATTTCAACTGCATATTTGGATGCGACTAAGGAGACTCTGGCACCAAGGAAGCGGCCATGTAAATTGGCGCGTGACTCCTGAACATCGCTTGAATGCACAACCTTTTGCTATTCCAATCGAGAATCCTAATTGAAATCAATCCTAGCCAGGATAAACGTCCTCTTCTTTTTATTCATCACATATCCTTTCTATTTCCCGCATTTACTGATTTCCTGTATATAACACTCTGCTACTTATATTTATACAACCATCTCCTTTATTACAATTACCGTTACTAAAATAATTACAGATTTCTGTTTTATGAATACAGTTATGATATACATATAAACCATATCTTGAGGCCTTTTTTTTTATCTTGGCATCCTCATAGTATCCTCAGAGGCAGCACCTCTTCACCAGAAACATCTTTAAAATGGGATGCTGCATTAGCCAAAAGCGGTAACAGATGATCTGAAATCGTTGATTTTTATCAGTTACATCTTTACATTCATCAGCCATTGACAGCTTGGATGCAATGCGATTCACATGTCTGCAGAAACTCCCACATAAATGCGAGGATGGGCAGACCATTGAATCCTCGTTTTCGTAATTTGTCGTACCATCGAACAAACGATCGTCGAATGAAGATCAGGGTATCTTTGCTAAAATTGAACCCGCTTATACTGGGGGTCGATTCTTGTCGATTCGAATTGATGATGTTATCAAAACATTCATCGTTTTCGTGCCGATCTCGAGTTTCAGACTGTTGTCTTGGCCGACAACGAACACTTCCACATTTGGGTATCTTGTGTCTGGATGTGGCAAAGTCGTGATCAAGGATTGATGGCACTTGATCTTGGTCCGCTCATGATGGGCGTCCGGGGTGGGATACCGGCTGTATATCTCGGCACAGTTCGCGAGCAGACGTTCGCGCTTGTCACCAGGATCAAACTCTCCATTGCCCGAGCTCAGACAACGCGCATCCAGGGACGTCGTGTCCAATCGGCCTTTAAGACACTGGCGGTATTTTATCCATTTCCGTATAGTCTGGTGCCGAGATTCGAGCCAGATAGCTGTTGGCAATCAGATGTGCCAGAACGGATGTCGCAGGCCGATGGTCGTCGGCATCCAGCATCTGTGAGCGGCCGCGCTTCATAGGCGTGGCAGCATTGATCGCCGGGTCTGGTGACCCAACTGCGAAAACAAGAGGCCATAGATGGTTGTAGAAAGCTCAAGCATGTCGTGTTCCCTATCGTTCTCAGCGACGATTGCTAAAGGATGCAGCTCGGCGAGTTCTGCAATCACCAATATCTTGCGTTTTCCGTCCTCTGGTACTTCCAACGCACCCATCGCAGAACGCGTCGCCTTTCGCATAATATCGGGTTTCAGGGTGTGTCCCGGATGTTTGAAACAGCGAGTAAGGGTCGCTCGCTGGGCACAAGCCCGTCAGCTGGAAGAGCAGCATTGACTTCTCCGTTGTCGTTCTCGTTGATTCCGCTCGCAGTATCAGAGGCTTCGCTATATTCAAGAAACAATAACAGAAGCATTTCAGATTGACGCGAAAGATATGGAATTAAAAGACTTACGTTATGATGCTCTTGTACATGACTGCCTGATTCTTCCAGGTTTGAAAAATATACCGGACATACCCATTCCCGACACGGACAAGTTAGCTTCAAGTCGGACATGCTTGCAAATGACTTCGCAGTTTGTGTTTCTGAGCAAAGTGGGGCGCATAAGAGATACGACAACAAGGTGTTCGGAACCACTTTCTCTTGGCAGCGATTCAAATGCCGATGGGCCACTTTTTTGGCTGGTGGCGAAGCAAGCGTTGCTTATGATAATGAGCGATTTCAGGCCATCCGTCTGCACTTCATTGGCAAGTACACGTGACATTTTGAAACATGCATATGAAGATAATTGCAGAGGAAATCATAGCATTTCATACTTCCTGCGGCAAGAGCTTTATGCGTACACCTTGCGTGGGCTTATATCATACCGGAAACCCCAAAAGGGATACCCCGCAGCATTCTCCCCTCAGAGATGGTACGACGGAGGCTTGGACAAACCAGTCGGCCCGAATTACCCGTGCTGACAAAGCCATGACAGATCAGACCTCGCCAGCCACTTCCTCTGCTGTGCACAGTGGCTGACAAATCCATCCTTTGTTTGTTCCTTGGAGAATAGGCATTCATATTACAGCACAAAAAATATGAAAGGGGCTTCATATGTAAAGATAAAGAAAATCGTAGGTTGGAAGGAATGTCAAAGCAGGCGCGAGTGGATCAGGAACAGTGCCAGATTTTTGCCATATAAGGAAGGAACGCGTGGTCTGTGTCGATCGCCATATAAAAAAGCGCACTTTGAGAGGGCATTCAAATCAGGAACCATTGTGCAGTAGTAGTGGAGATCATCTTATTATATTCCAATGACAGTGCCTGAAATCAAAAATATCGTGGTGGTGGGCGGTGGCTATGCCGGTGTCGCGGCTGCCCAGGGTCTCGAGAAGGAGGCCGGCAGCCAGTATCGTATCCTTCTTGTCGAAAAGGTACCATGAAAGCATGTTTTAATTTGTAACGAGACTAATCCTTATTTCGTCCTGCAGAAAACCCACTTTTACAATCCTATTGCAGGCGCGCGTGCCACGGTTGAAGAAGTCCCGATTTTTGTGCCTTACGACCGCTGCTTCAGTCAAGCCAAGAACAAAGTCATTCACGCTACCGCTGAGCGATTGGAATCCCACACACTTCATCTCTCTTCGCCATTTGAAGGATCCACCGAACTCCCGTTCGACTACCTGGTACGTGAAGTGCTCTATGCACTTTGTAAGCGAAACGTTAGAGATTAACGCGTGTTTAGGTACTGGCGACGGGCACAAAGTATCCTGCGCCGAGTCGCGTGCAGAGCCTGGATTTGGCAGGCGGTGAAGCCGAACTGGCGGCGTTGCGCCAAAACATTCGCAAGGCGGAACGTATTGTGATTGTCGGCGCAGGGCCTGTTGGCATCGAGCTTGTCGGCGAGATCGTCGAGAACTACCCCAAGAAGCAAGTGACCGTCATCCACAACAAGCCTCACATCCTCGACGATACCTTCCCTATCGCCAGCCGCACCAAGTTCACGACCCGCATGGTACAGAAGAACAAGGTGAACGTGCTCCTCGACGAGACCGTCCTCACCGAAGGCCTGGAGGCCGGCAAGTTGGGCACATACACCGTCGCCACCAAGTCAGGCAAGTCCATCGAGTGCGACCTCGTCCTTCTCGCTTTTGGCAACCGACCCGACTCGGACTGGCTCAAGGACACCCCACTCCTCAACGCAAACGGTTGCGTGAATGTCGACAAGGAGACCCTCCAGGTCAAGGTCTCAGGGTGGGAGCACGTCTTTTCCCTCGGCGACGTGGCTGATCTCGGCGAGACCAAGCTCGCCTTCCGCATCAAACAACACACACCCGTTCTCGTCGGTAACGTCGTCCGCGCCACCCAGAACAAGCCTTTGGACAAAAAGTACAAAAAGGGGGCCGACGTCATGCTCGTCACCTTTGGTAAGAACGGCGGCATCGGCCAGCTGCCGTTGGTGGGAACGGTGGGCGACTGGGTCGCGCGCACACTCAAGAGCAAGACTGTATTTGCCCATGCGCCTTGGGAGGCTCTCCATCTGACGATGCCCAAGCAGCCCAAAAAGACTTCTTCTAGGTAAGGCGCCTCTCTGAAAAATGTGAAATCCCATTGATGAATGTCTGTGCTCTGGAAGTGCTTAAATTTTCCTATCTACGTACTCTTTAATTACTATGGTGACCATTACTTCTTATTGCTGTCGTGTCTTGCAGCCATGGAGTCTGGACCGTCCTTTCCGCTCTCAGCTTCGCTGCAGTCGGCTATTACCTCGCACAACAATATCCGGATCATCTAGCTCAACTCACTCATACAGCTCGTACCCTTATAAAATCGTAATCTCTTTTTCTCTATTCTCTTTCTCCTTGGACTATGTGTGCGTATATATATGTGTGTGTATGTATATTCATGGGCGAAATGACTGCCTGTGGAGATAAGTATAGATGTGCCTTGGCGTGGATGGTTATAAAATTAAAATATATGAATGCTTATATTTCCAGCTAGACGTAGCGGCGTCCACGGGCACGTCTGGGCGGGTAAGCATGGATCGCATCCTCTGGCATCGGGCTGTCGTAGTAATAATCATCCATCATGCTCGCGGACGAGTAGCGCTTGCTCGCGACGCGGCGGGTGCTCGATGCTACGGGGGGAGAAATCATGCGATTGGACCACCGCTGCGGGGTGGCCATAAACGACGACATGCGTTTCATGCGCCGCTGGAGCTGGGGCGGTGGTGGCGGTGGAGAGGGTGTATCCATCATGGAGTCGTCATCCTCATCGTAGTCGTAATCAACAGGCGCCGGTGGCAGAGGTGCCGGTGCGAGGTGGCGTGCACGCGGCAGCATCCGATGCGGCGGAAACCAGCGTCGCGTCGGCGGTACGTCCTCTTCAACGTCCTCTTCATCCTCACTCGGGTGGTCGTCGTAGCTCACGACATCCTCCTCCTCCATAGGCATGACAAACGACGCCCGCTTTCGCAAGGGCTCCTTTGGCTTTTTCAGGATCGACACCAAGGGCTTGCTGGTGATGGCCGGCAAGACCGTCATGGATTGAGGCCGGCGCAGTGACTTTTTAGGAGCGGGGCTGTCCGGTGAGGCCGTGTCACTCCGGCTCATGGTGCTGCGGCTTGTCGAGCTACTGCTCGCGGTGCTGAGCGGCGTGCTACTCGACAAGTCGGGTGTGCTGGGCTGGGCGGACAGGACGCGCGAGATGGAGCTCTGGAGAGCGGGGTTCACGTCTGACTCGCGTTGCTTCTGGCGTTTGAAAATGGCCATCAGCTTGTTGGGCGTCTTGCGCGGTTTGGGCGCGTACTCAAACACGGCGTCCGGCGGGCCTTTGCTGTACTGTTTCTTTAGCCAAGGGATCAGATCGGTCTTGGCCCGGATGCAGTGTTGATATGCGCCATCTGCAGAAAGAGGGTGTGAGCGAATACAGTCTACGTGAGATGTCAGCCAAGATCCACTTACTGAGGGCAGATACGCGTGCCTCGCGCTGCTGCATCTCGCGCACTTGCTTCATGGACAGCGCAGTATGTGCCTCACCGGTGCGGTAGGCAGGTGTGAGGTAAGGGAGGTTGGACGGCGGCAGGTTCGGGCTGTGCGTTACAAAACCGCCTTCCTCGGCGACGAACCGTTGGGGAGGAGGAGGAGAGCGCGGGGTGTTATTTCGCGACTGGCGCTGGTATTGGGAACTTGAGTGCTGCGGAGGAACATACTGCTGCGGCTGCGGCTGTGGTTGCGGCTGCGGTTCCAGTGGCAGTTGCATGGACTGCGCGCGCCCGTCATACGAAGAGTGTCTAGAATGGCGTGCTTCTTGGAAAAGCGAGACCCGGCTGGATTGACGCGACGGCAAGGCATGTTGTTCTTCTGGTAGGGTTAGGTGCCCATCGTAGGAGGACTGTCGGCTATGCCTTGCTTCTTGTACGGCAAGAGAGACTCGACTGGATTGACGCGAGGGCGAGACACGTTCGTCCTCCTGCGGTCGGCCCACGGAAAGTCGACTCTGGCTGACCGTCGCTCTTGGACGGTACACCTCGTTTGGATCCATATTCTTTTGATCTTCCTCTTCCTCTTGCTCTTGCTCTTCGTGGCCTGGGCGGCCGTAATGCATAGCGAGCGAGGGTAAGCTTTTGGGGCGCAGCATCATCCGTGGAAACCGCGTCTTGGTCTTTTTACTCGAAGTGCTTCGCGTGGGTTCGGGTGCTATGATGTCGCGTGGCGTGCTCGACAGCGTGTGCTTGACCAGATCCGCAATATGGCCCAGCCGCCCATTGGCTGCGTTCCAGGAACGTCGTCGTTGTTCGCGTTGCTCGGGCTGCTGAAGCGAGGCTTTCCGGTATGGATGTCCCTTGGTGAGACATGTGTCGCATACAAAGTCGGCTGAGGGCACGAGAAGGCGAGTTGCAGGCTGGCGTTCCTGGCATTGCGAGCATACAACGGTTTCATACGATATTGGCGACGCGACCAGGCTAAAGAAGGCACAAGGACCGAATGGGTGCTTTTCCTTTTCCCCCGTTTACTTTCTTTTCTTTTTCAGTGAGACTTACCTTGCTTCTTCTTCTTCTTCTTCCTCGCTGCTTTCTTCAGACTCAACCAGGACAGGTCGAAGAGGCTCAAACGACGGCACATTCTGGCCGACGGTCGACTCGGTCTCTGGGCTTGGTGACGCTGCCTCGATGTCCTGTTTGACGAGTCCTGGCTGATCTGCAAACGAAGCGTCAGACGCAGCTTCTGCTATTTCAATTGAAGTAAAGACATACCTCCCAGGTAGCCATTGATTTCTTCGAATAGCTCGTGGAGCATTTCTAATTCATGGATATAGAAAAATACAAGGTGCTTTAGTGTGCAGCTTTCAAGACGCGCATCGACTCAATGGAGATACAACGCATAAGACACACCTTCACTCTTTTGTCGTCTTGCCGCCATTGAAACTAGAATGATAGGAAAGAAGCGAAAACAAAAGAATTAGGAAAAGGAAAGGTCCCCAAATAAGCCAAAGGGAAGCGTTTAACGTTTGTGAAATACAACTCAAAAACATTGCCGTATTTAGAAAAAACCATGTCCCGATCTCTCGAATCACTTTCAGACGACACACTCTGGTGGTGTTCGGTTCGGTATGTTGCCGTTTTCGGCTCTCATCGTAAAAACATATACATATACACACATGCACACTCATGCGAGGTACACAAAGTCGAGGATGAAATAGTCACAAGTTCATGTATTGCAAGCGTGCGATCGGATGCAAAGGTTGGGGGTATATTACACGTTTCAAACTGCTAAATGGTGTCGAGATCTTCTGTTTCAATCTTGACGAGGTGCTTTCCTGGGATCATGACGAGGCCTACCAGACGCTGCTCGCCTGCAAATAGAAAAAGACGAGAAAGAGATGAATAGGGACGACGCGTTGGAATATCCGATAACCTACGTCCTCTGAACTCTTCCGTGTGAGCGAGGATGATGTTCTTTTGTTTATCAGTGCAAACAAAGGTGCCGATGAAGACACGGCCGTCCGAGATATGCACACGCGCCTTGAAATTCAAGCAGCTGCGCAACTCCTTGACGTTATCCGGTTCGCCTAGCACCATGCGGTTCATGATACTCTTATGCATGATGATTGTGCGAGGAATAGAAGAGGGGAAAAAGAGTGCTGCGTGTTTTTTTCAAACAGCGGGAATTCTATTCTTGAACTGTCACTCGTCTGCCCGTTGTCTTAACGAACAGAAAGAAACAGGCGTTTTTAATGTTGCATATCTGTGTAGCTGTGCAGGCAAAAGAGACACACACACACAAAGCTTGACGTGGCTAGGCGCAACATACACATTCCAGCTTGTGTTGTCCCTGACGGAAATACCCCCTCATCCCTGGCTTTCTCCTCAAAAATAAAGTCCCTTCCTTTTTAACGCGCACAACAGTCAAACGTGTATGCATTGGTGAATATTTCTCTCTCTCTCTCTATCTGTCTTAGCTTGCAGTTGCCTCTGTGCGTATGAGAGAGTGTAGAGAGCCCCTTTTCCCTATACTTTTTTTTCCCTTCTCTCTCATCTTTTTCTCTCTTTTTCTTCTTTTTCCCTTTATCTCTTTATTTCCTCAGTCCATCATGTCGTCTGCTTCCCTCTCTCCAGAACCCGCCACTGTCCGTCAAGAATACAAGCAAAAGCTTCAATATCAAAAATTGCATGGACTGACTTTTTTCTTTTCCTATTTTCTTCCATTTTTTCTCTGTTAGACATCTTTGGAGGGCTATGTTGGTTTTGACACCATCACACAGCAGATTGAAAAGAAATTGCTCAAGCGGGGCTTCCACTACAACGTCATGGTCGTCGGTAAATATTGCCCTTCATCCTCCCCTCTTGCAAAACACTCAGACAAGGGATAGGTCAGTCTGGTCTGGGCAAATCAACGTTGGTCAACACCATTTTTGCCTCTCACTTGATTGAGAGCAAGGCACGTCTGGCCGCTGACGAACCACCGCGCCAGACGACCGAGATCCAGACTGTCTCACATCGTAAGTGAAAGGGAAAAAAAGAGAAAAAGAGATATCACAAAAAAATATATAAGAGAGAGAGAGAGAGAGAGAGCCCTGACGGACTCTGGGGCGCCTGCTCCCTTAACCCAACTCCTGCTTACTCTTGCACGCACGCATTTGTATGTACAGTCATCGAGGAGAACGGGGTCCGTCTGAGACTCAACATTGTCGATACTCCTGGCTACGGAGACCAGATGAACAACGAAGGCTGGCAAGTTTTAGGTTTCTGCATAAAAAACAAAATTCTGACTCTGACACGCTTTCTAGCTGGGAGCCCATTATTAAATATATCAAGGACCAGCACTCGGCCTATCTTCGAAAGGAACTCACGGCCCAGCGCGACCGCTACATTCAGGACAGCCGCGTCCACTGCTGTCTCTTCTTTATTAACCCCACAGGCCATGCGTAAGTCCCCGATAAAGAAAAAAAAGAAACTACTCTTACTCACTCCTTGTAAAACAACAGGGCTCGACTCAAGCCCATCGATATCGTCGTCCTCAAGAAACTGTCCGAGGTCGTCAATGTGGTGCCTGTTATCGCCAAGTCAGACTCACTGACCATTGAGGAACGCAAAATCTTTAAGCAAAGAGTAGGTCGAGGGACATATTGCGTTATGGCACGTGACTGATCACGATGACTAGATCAAGGCCGAGCTCGTCTACCACAACATCAAGCTGTACCCTTACGAGAGCGACGAGGACGATGAGCAGGAGCAGGCGCTCAACGAGAGCATTCGCGTAAGTTCAAGTGTATGCGCATGAATACAACAAAGTCGGACTTATGCTCTTTCTCTCTTTCTCTCCTTCTCTCTTAGGAACTACTTCCGTTTGCTATTGTGGGCTCTGAGCGCACAGTTACCATTGACGGCCATGCCTTCCGTGGTCGCAAGAATCGCTATGGCGTAGTGAACGGTAAGGGTGTCCCGCCATGATTTTCAGTGGATACTTATGTCGCACCGGGAATTTCAGTCGAGAACGAGGAACACTGCGAGTTCATTCACCTTCGCAACTTTTTGACGCGCACGCACTTGCAAGACCTCATCGAGACAACGGCCCAGATCCACTACGAGGCTTTCCGCGCCAAGCAGCTTCTCGCCATCAAGGAGTCCAGCCATCCCTCAAACACAAGCTCAGCTACCAACAGCAGCACCTCCAGCCCCCAGACCCAGGCCGCAACCAACTCCAGCGGGCAGGATATGGTCGCCAATAGTCCCGCCAACCAAGCCAGCCCGGCCATGGGCAGTCCTGCGCAGTCCAACACCTCCGTGCCTGCCTTTGGTTAAAGTAGCGTAGACGAGCTTTAGCCTACGGCGAGCGTTTCTGACTTTCTCCCTTCTTTTTAATCCGTCCTTCACTTTTTTCCTTTATTTTACTTCTCCTGCTCTCGTTTTCTATAAGAATATCCTTTGATTTTCTTATTGCATGCAAAATGTCCCCATAGTATGCTCGTATCGACAAGAAGTGGTTGTGGAGCGGATCGGCGGCTGGTACGCCGTATCCGAAATTTTTTTTTTCCAGCAACTTCTTGAACTTCAAACCAGGCAATCACTGTACAACCTGTCTCTCACCATGGCAGCTCATTTGGGCATCCCACGGATGAAGTCACGAACATAGTAGGGCTTCGAGCGCAAGCGAGACGGCGTGTGCAAGATCAACAAGAGGCTGTGTCAGCTAGCGTTCAAAGTGTTTCGTTCCTGGATCGGTGTGCGGGCCTTGAAGCTGTGGCAGGTCTTTGAACAAATGATATGGGGGCACTGCACGTCACCCAATCATATCCAAGGGTGAACCATCCTTTTTTTTCTATTCTTCTTCCTGCTTCTTCTTTTTTTTTACTTGCTTGCTTTATCTCCTTTTCTTCACTTATTCTCCGCCATGTCCAACTGGAAGAACGTCAACAATTGGTAAGCTCACTCAATTGGGCATATAAATATCCATATGCTAATCGTATATGGATATAGGCACTGGTAAGGATAAGACAAAAACCGGCAAGCGGCAACACTCCGCATACATATATATTATATATGTATATAGATACCCCTTTTTCTGACCCATACGTAGGGTCAACAAGAACTGCCTGAGCTGGGCCAAGACGTACTTTAATGAGCAGCTCGTCGGCCTGGAAGCGAGCAAGGACGAAGCCTCGGTCAAGATTGTCTCGGTCGATGAATGCACGGGCGACTGTGACCTGAATCAGCGCAAGGGCAAAATCATCACCATCTACGATCTCGTCCTGAAGCTGGCCTTCGAAGGTACAAGCGGCTACTAATGAAAAAGAAAAAAGGCGCATGTGTATGCTGATAGGATTACCATTTTGATAGGTCAATCGGCGGAGGGTACACAAGTTAAAGGCTCCATTTCTGTGCCTGAAGTGGCACATGATTTTGACGAGGATGACTATGTGGTAAGTCCCCATGCAAAAAGAGCGTGCGTTCCTTACAGTGCTGACCTTTGTACGTTCCAGTTTGAGATCAAGATTGACAACGAGACCAACGAGACGCAAGCCTTGAAACCCATGATCCGCAAGCAGCTCACGCCTGCCATTGTCAAGGTATTTGGCTCGTTTGCCAACGACATGATCAAGAGTAAGTATTTCAATTTGGGTTCCTCGACAGAAAAGTAGGCGTTTGACACATGTTGTCTTTGTAGAGCATGCGCCGGACGTGTACATTGACCCCGCCGAGCTCGGCACTCCGTCTGCCCCGCGTGCGGCGGTTCCTACACAGGCCGCGGGCGCATCGGCATAATCAGCAGCTCTCTGCCAGGGTTGCTTTTTTACTTGTTCGCGACACAAACCGCCCATTCCCTCCAAAAAAGCAACGCCTGTCCTGTTGTAATAACTCTCTCTCGTTCTCTGTCTTTATCACGCGCACACGAACACGCACACACTTTTTTTTTTCACGGTTTACATTCGATACACTCAGCATACGCATTCTTGATTTCTTTTCCCTTCTTTTCTTACTGCAGTTTATACAGGAATGACACCTGCTTCCATCGAGCTAGTCTACCTTTCTATAAACATATATTTTTGCTTTCCAAACATGGTCTTATAGGCTAGTGGGCTTGGGATGGAGAGAGTGTAACAGCGGTCGATAGCCTCGTCGCGATCACATGTCTGGACATGATTATATGTTTAGGATGCTGCAAAGCCCAGGTCGAAACTAAAAAAAAAAAAAATTATAGATGCTAGGCCAAAATACATTATGTTGCATTGGCGTCATCTAAACAACAAACACGGCGAATGGAATGTGAAAGCGATTTAGCTTTTCTATGATGCTGAGTTTCCCATGCGAGGTCGCACCACGTCCAGTTCATTATTGTTGTATATTATTAGCCAGTATCTTTTTTTTTTTTTTTTTGCACTTTGCACTTTTCAATAAATGGACAGTCCAACGACGACGACTCGACAGCTCACGTCGTCGCCTCCCCCGCTGCCTTACAGGAATACAGCCACACCTCCGCCGGACAGGAGGCGGGATCGTCTACGGTCGTTTGTGAAGACGTCTGGGGTGTTTCTCAGACAAGAGATTAGCAAATATTATGCAACCCAAGACACATCCATCTCCACCAGTCCACCCGGCCATCGCGCCATCCAGCCCTCATCGACGGCCATTTCCGAAGCGGTCGAGCGCCCCAACGTCCCTCGCCAGCGAACCATGTCCATGAACGACCTGAATCGCAACGGGGATGGGGACGTCGTGAAGCCGCAGTGCCTCCTCTTCCCCACCTACGCAAGCCGATCCCTCACGGATGACAAGCGGCCTCAGTGGAAAATCCGCCTGACGGGCTGGACCTTTGCCAAGCCTGGATCGGGGCGCATCGAACGCTGGATTCATGGTACATTGATAGGGGTAGACCTTGGCTTGTACAGTATATTGATCTTGACATAGCGGCGGGTCGCACGCTGGGTGGCGTATCGGCCAACTCGGAAGAAGATGCGCACTTTGCACGCCTCCTCAACCAGTTCCGATGCCAGACCATGCGCAACGTCGACCTGCAGCTGTACGTCGCTGGTATCCTGCCTGCCGACCAGGCCCTCTCGCTGCCCACGCCGCCCGACTCCCCTCCCACCCACACGAACGACAGTCATGATGACACCAAACACGATCCTTTTCATTTCCATCAGCTCAAACAACGCGCCCAGGAGGCTCTCAACACATTCGCCATTAATTCGGGGTTGACGGGTCGGTTTGAGAAACTCTTGATGCTTGATCCGTCCCAAGAAGAGGAGACCCAGATGGCTGCCGCCCGGCGCATTCTCCGTCTCGAAGCCGCGCTCAACAGCGGTCTCGATGTCTCGCCCCACGATGGCTTTGTAGATCTTATTGAAGATACAGGCATTTCTGTCATCTCGGTAAAGAAAGAGGACAAGACGGGTTAGCCATGATCGTTGACACGTGCCGGACATAGGACATTGACGATACCATCAAGGAAACGGGCATTCTGGATGGAAGGGATGCCATCCTGACCAATACGTTCTTCAGGAAATCACGTGAAATACCCGGCATGGCCGAGGTCTACCGGATGTGGGCGAGCCAAGGCGCTCACATTCACTATGTTTCCAACTCACCTTGGCAAGTATACCCCGCCCTGTCTGATTTCTTCAGAGACAAACATTTCCCGGCCGGTTCAATGCACCTCCGGTCCGTCAGCACCGGAGAGCTGATTCGCAAGAAGCCCAGTCTACACAAGATCGATGCCATTACCCAGATCCTCCAAGTAAGGACGAAAAAAAAAAAAAAGAACTACAAAAGTTCAACGACTCATTTTTTGTGTGTTTTTGTTTCAGGACTTCCCTCAACGCAAGTTCATCCTCGTGGGAGACTCGGGAGAACGGGACCCTGAAATGTGAGTTCACCTCCGTCCTAATGTTCGTGTCACTCATGTCGCCGCATGACGTATTTACTTGCAGCTACCGCGAAATCTATGACCGATACCCAGACCAGATCATCAAGATATTTATTCACGACATCACGAGTGATCGCGCGCGTCGAGCTGATATTCAGGAAAGCGAAAAACCGGATTCGTATTACAACAGCCTGCGCAAGCTCCTCGCGCGTGAGCCCTCTGCCCGCCGCAGCTCAACGTCGACCAACTTTATGGAGGCCTTTGGCGAGATCGATGTCCCCGACGACCAGCAGCAGATGGACGATCCGGCCGTGCCTCTCAAAACCAAGCTCGAGCGCTTTGAGGAGCGGATGCAGCACGTCTCCAAGGGCACACGCGAAGGTGTCTTTACCGTGTTTAGGCTGGCCTTTCAACTGCGCACGGTATGTGTGATTTTTTTTTTTTTTCATCCATAATAACAGGAAACTGATCCAATATGCGTTTGTAGGATCCGGTGGTATGGCAGGAGTTTGCCCTCCTTTCGGCTGACGATAGAAAAGCGCATACCAATAAACTGGAATGATACCGCGCAGCTCTTTCCCTCATTTCTGTACTTTTTGATTCCACTTCTATCCGATATATTTTTATATTAATAAATGCTTGCACTTTACGAGTTCTAGAAACAGCCTTCAGCGCATTATGAGAGAACGGGAGAAAACAAGTGCAAACCATTAAAATACCTCCAGCACATGTGTACTACCTGAAGAATGCATATTTCTAGACTGACCGATACTCGAGGCTTACTATTGATTCTTCTCTAAGTGCAGTTGCTCTAGAGAGTACAGACGCATCCAGTCTCATTTTTGAGCGAGTGTGCAGGACCAAGTGTAATTTCACCCGTCTATTGATCCCTGCTACCACCAATTCTGCTGCTATGGAGTAACAATACTCGACGAGACCTTTGTCGAATTCTGCAGGTACCTTCCAATAGCAAGCTGTCTCTGTATCACATAGGCTTTCTGTTGCTTGGTTTCACTTGCTTTTCACGACGAAAAAGAAAGACACCTTTTTTGTATGCATAAGGCGGGGCCTCGATTTGGGCTGACTGGGGCCATCAATTTCCCAATCATTCGTCCGCTTTACTTGCTCTATTTCCTCAATACAATACAACACAATAGTATGCCCACATCACCCGATCGTCACCGCCGCAGTCGCACGCCAGACGATTATGATCGCGCCGATCGGAAAAGACGGTAAGCCTTTCGCCTCTTTCAGTGATTGAATATTTTGTCTGAATGCGTTATAGGCACAAGCACCGATCACGATCCCCCGAGCGACGCCATAAAGACAAAAAGAAGAAGAAATCAAAGCGCCGGCATGAAAGCGACGATGAAAAGGAGGAAGACTACACGTCGACGCGATTAGAGCAATCAGGCTACAACAATGTCAACAATCCCTTTAATGATGTCAATCTCGAGTCAAAGTTCGTCTGGGGCAAAAAAGAGAAACGCGATCGCAAGCTCCACAAGGATGAAGAGGAGCGACGACGCAACGAGCGCGATCGGCGGCGCCAGACCGAGGAGGAACTCGCCAAGCTGAAGCGACGTCGCGCCGAGCGTGAGATCGAGATGCGTCTCAAGGAGGAAGAACAGACCCGCAAACAGCGCGAGCAAGAGTTGGCCCAGATGGGTGACTGGGAGACCAAGGAGGAAGAGGTAGGGACGAATAATAAGGCGAAGGAAGGGAATGGAAAGTGAATGGAGTATTTCTAGTTTCACCTCGAGCAAGCGAAGCGGCGCGCCGAGATTCGCATTCGCGAGGGCCGTGCCAAACCAATTGATATCCTGGCTATGAATCTCTTGCTGGCCAACGAACCCGACAAGCTAGAGAACGACGTGGACATGGAGATCGATCTCGAGGAACCACATACCATCTTTGACGTACGACAAATGGCATACATATCACTTTTTTTTTTTTTTTTTTTGGTTTTCAATACTCACTTCAGTTTAGAATCTCACCCTCGAGGAGACGGAGGAACTTCATGAAGACATCCGGATGCACATGTCGCTTGAGAAGAATGAAAAGTCGCTCGAGTTCTGGCGTGCGCTGATCGTTATCGCTGACGACGCGCTCGACAAGCTCCAGGCTAGTGAAACCCAGCGGGCAGCTACCGGTGTAGCCGAGGATGTGAAACGCGACGTCGATCGCGTCCTCTCCGGCAAGACACCCGAACAGCTCTCGATGCTCAAACGCCAGATTGTCGCCAAGTTGCAGTCCAACGAGCCCGTGGACGTCGAGTATTGGGAGAACCTGCTTCGCGAGCTGGTGGTGTATAAGGCGAAAGCCAAGCTCTCTGCGATGCATCAACACCTGCTGGCCCGTCGTCTCGAACAGCTTCGTACGCGCCAGCAGGAAGAGGCGCTCAAGGTCCAAAAGGAGCTCGAGGAGGTCTTGTTCCAGCAGGAAGACGTTGAGGTGCATGGCGAGGGTGTGGGACCGGGCGAGGGTCTCCCGAACGAGCCGGTGGATGAGGCCCTTATGGAAGAGCAGGATCGTGGCTTTGAAGAGAAACCCAAGGTTGAGGACGGCTACACGCGCGCGATGAGCCCAGAGCCGATTGCTCAGCTTTCACGTGACGACCGTGAGCGGAGCGTCCTGGATCCTGTTGAAGATATGCGTCAATTGGTAAGTCAATAATGGGAAACTACGTAACGGATATAAGCAACACGTGACTCACACTCAAGTATAGATGGAACAACGACGCATCGTGCTGCAAAGCAAGATCATCACACGCCGCAACAAGCCCGCTCCGAAGCAGGAGTACGAAAAGCCCCAGGACGATTCGGTGGCCTCCGCCGTGTTATTCGAGCAGGAAGCAGCCAAGGGCGTCGACGAGGACGAAGAACTCTTCAATATGGAGGCCGAGCTCTCGAAACAGACATACATGTGGCAGGACAAGTACCGGCCGCGCAAGCCGCGCTACTTTAACCGCGTTCACACCGGCTACGAGTGGAACAAGTACAACCAGACCCATTACGACCACGATAACCCGCCCCCCAAGGTGGTGCAGGGTTACAAATTTAATATTTTCTACCCTGATCTCATTGACAAGTCGGTTGCGCCCTCGTATCGCATTGAGCGTGACCCCGAATCCCCTGAGACGGTCCTGATCCGCTTCAAGGCTGGACCGCCGTATGAGGACCTGGCGTTCCGAATTGTTAACCGCGAGTGGGAGTACTCGCATAAAAAGGGCTTCCGGTGTAGCTTTGATCGTGGTGTGTTGAGTCTTTGGTTCCATTTCAAGCGACAGTTCTACAGGAAATAAAGCACATTTTCAGATCATGCCAACGATGGTTACTATGGTTTATGGGTAATGCGGCGCTTCACGTTGTATACTTAATCATATACATAACTTGGCGCAGCGCACGTAGCCTTCAGATTAATAGGTACCCCCCCCTGTGAGATGACCTGCCAATGACGACTGACTGCTGACAGGCTTGTGCCAGGCGGGTAGAACACAAAAGATATCAACTCTTGAGGTCTCTGTTTACGGCAACCGACAATATTTATAATCTTACCAGACGGTAGATACTTCGGCTGGTACCTCAGACATGGGAGAAACGTCGTTTGCGATTTAAGAAATCTCCACCTATAGTTTATGTATTCTGATGCTGTTTATCACTATCACTGATATACTACCGAGCATTGCTTCACTGTTGTGAACAATCGTGTACCTGACACATTACTACAGGAGCAGCTGGGCTGCGTACCAGAATCTCATATATAAGCCAAGGTTTTCCAGCAACTCGTAGTGTTTTTTAAAAGCACAGCATATATAGCTACCACCCCTAGCTTGTCCTCTCCTCAAGCCTCCGTTGGATTGTACAAGGAACATCTCGGCGGAGAATACAGGACTATGTTGGAATAGATATCTCTAGTATTGATCTAATGTAATTGTTGAAAAAGATACGTATCCTGTCACTCTGTAAAGACCCAAAATAGACCCATGTAGGCATGTTCACGCTTTGGGTACAAAACGTTTGTCGCTTTTGAGTGAATACGATCCATAAATTGCCAACTGCTACTGTACATACAGTACTATATATACATCACAACAACAGCATACAGACAACTATGCATACAGCGTCTAAAAAGCTTGCATGGAAGCTTATTATATATACGTGTGCATCGGTGGAGTCTCTATTTCTGTCTATAATATTTGGACATTTTATGAACCACGCACATTGCATGATAGCGTGCGCTCTCTGAGCAGGCGGGAGCTGCAAATGCATTTTCCAAAGCAAAACATAATACTGAAAACATAGAAGCAAACACAATGGCGAGTGCCTTCTATGGAGTACTCGATTAAAGAAGGAGTGCAAAGAGGAGTGATGAGGAGGTAGGCCATGGCTTTTGGGCTGTGCCCCTAATATGAAGCAAGTGGAGAGTTAGTATTTACTGCGTATCGGTATCACCACCTGCATACCTAAAACCCGGCTCAAGCATCCTAATTGTCCCGCGCCCGAATTCAGATGCTACATCCATATCGAGAACATGCGCACATACATTACATACTGACAAGAGAAGGGTGATGCGATGGCCCCAGTAGATATATACCATGCTTCCAATTGCTGACCCCTACTGCTGCAATGTCTATCCTCTTCCATGCATGTACGTCTGTCCATAAAACAAACAAACATTCAGAGTATGTTACACTATCTAGGCTGTAAGCAGCACATTTTTTGGCACATAGGTATGGAGACGGTGAAAAAGCCTAATCGTCCTCCTAAGTTCTACGCATCGATTTCAGATATAAACCATGGCTCTGGAATGATTAGAAAAAAGAGCCAAAAAAAAAAAAAAAAGGGTGAACTACGCACAATTGGGTTTATTTGGATATTATTCACAATTTTTTCCAGCAGTGATACTCATGGCATTTGACATTGGCTGACATGATCTCGCCTTTTCACCTTTTGTGTTTTAGAGTCCTGATGACGCTGTTTTTCGCTTGCTTAGAGCATGCCAGATGGCTTGTGTTCTGCGCACCACACGACACACTGTTATCTGGCGCCGATCCTAAAACTGACCGAGAAGAGTCCTGTTAGAATATATGTTAACACTGTGCATATGATAGAATGATTTATACGCAGAATATGTCATCCAATCTCGGTAAGAGTATATAGTATAAAACAGGCAATGAATGAACAACACAGGCTGACAGTGATCCATTATAGGCACATGACATCCAGCATGGCTCTCAATTGAATGAATGACATAATTATTACACTGTATAGCCTGCGACTGATCATTTGTTCGGACTGCGTGCCCATACTCCACGTTCCTCTAAGGAACGCATGGACGGAACGCCAATCAACCCGAGTTATTTACGCTTTGTTTTTTTTCCTGTTCTGGAATCTTCCTTTTTTGCCCATCTCTCTGGTCTTCTTTCAATTCCATTGAAATACGCACGTAGTGTAGAAGGTGAGAGATAGCTAGCTTCATTCATTCCGTCGACTGTGGATCGAATCAGAAAAGGCTGTCATTCATGCCCCTGAGTTTAGACTGGAGCAAACTCAGCTGGGTTAAGTGAACAGAGCCAATATGTCTGAGTTCTATTAAGCTAAAAAAATCATGCGTGCTACAAACGCGACAGAAGCAACACAGCAGTGTTTTATACTAGGCAAGGCAAGGCAAGGCAAGGCAAGTCAAGTCAAGTCAAGTCAAGTCAAGAGGGGAAAAAAATTAAAGTTAGTGAATGGCGTAGACATAGTCGAGATCGACATATTTTGCACTTATGCTAGTCAGACGTGCGTAATTGCAATAACGTCGTTTTGTAGTTTCGCATGCACCATTTACATCTACCGATTATCCTGTTCGGATGCAAGGCGTGTGTTCCTCCAGCATAGCTGATATTGTCACGATTTGCGGAAAAAAAGAAGAAAAATACAAAGAGAATCGTTAATGCTACAGGCGCCTTTTTTTATTTTCCGGGATCCAGCTGCTCGAACGAAAAAAATAAAAATAATATAATAATAATAAAAAAGAATTCAAGGAAAAATTCAAGTAGATCGAGTATATAGGGGATGGGGGAAAATGATAGAGAGAGAGCGAGAGATGAGCGGAAAGCGAGAGAAGTAGAAGAAGATCAAAGTGAGGAGGGAAAAAAAAGAAGAGAGAAAGAGAGAAGATACAGTGGAAGAGGAGTCAATTTGGGGGTGCACATCCCAGAGATATACAGGAAGAGCAATCCAACCATCACCATCATCATCATCGTGATTGATTGAATGTATCCGCTACTACACACAATACTCTATCCCTTTCTTGCCATTTGCTCTTTTCTGCGACCTGCAATGCCCCCCTAATTTTTTTTAGCTGGCCCTTGATGTGCGTATGTATGTAAGAGTGTGGGTGTGTGTATCAAAAAAAAAAAAAAAAAAGATTCATGTCCTTCTTGTGTATGTAAGAAAAAGGCCGTTCTTCGTTATTAAAATACTGCTATTGCATTTTATTCCCTTTTCCTTTTCCCTCTTTATCCCTTTGTCGCTTTTCTATGGCTGGCGATGACTCCGTCACCAACTTTGTCATTGGCGTATTTGTCTCATTAGGTACGCTCTCTTTCGCTCATGCTTGCTCTCTCTCTTTCCCTCTTGCTTTTCAATCCTGTGGTCATGGCCATTGGCTAATGGCAAACTCACCATTGCAACTATTTCTGTATGTAATACGCTGTAGGTGCCTCCTTTATGGACGCACTGGGGCTGAACCTGCTCAAGCTGGACCACGTCAAAGAGTCGCAGAAATCAGTATCTGAACAGCGAACGGATTGCGGTCGGCCTTTGTGGCACATGGGCCTTTACACCTACATTGGCAGTCAGCTGATCGGAAGCACAATCGCGTTGAGTACGTTTTTTTGATTCTTGTAATCCAAACCGCCACTGCTCATAAACACTCAAACCAACCAACCCCCTTCTTTTTTTTTTATGTTTTGCTAGATTACCTCAAGACTCAGGCAAGTCAGCAAGAGAACAAGAAAGAGTCAAACGAACGGCGTTTTGAACTTATTTTGTTATTATTGTTATTATCATTAGTGGGTTGCTCCATTAGGTAGCGTGGCGTTGATCTATAATTTTATCTTTGCCAAAATATTGGTGGGCACCAAGATCACCCGTCAAGACGTGCTGGGCACGTTTGTTGTCATTGCCTCGGTGATATGGATCGTCGTCTTTGGTGGCATGTACAACGGCGAAGATCGTATGTATTCAAGAAAAAAAAAAAAAAAGAAGGGAAGAGGGGCCCGACTGGGGGCCGGTTATCATCCGACTCATTCTCAACATTGTTATTATCTTGTTATGACCCTGTAGCCGAAAACACGATCTCTCTGGAGAACCTCAAGATGCTGTTCACGCGACCCGTCTTTATCATTTACTTTAGCGCACTGAACCTTATCACCTTTTCGGGCCTGTTGTTTGCCATCTGGTCACGTTGGGTCTTGAATGACGACAAACGAAAACACCAGAGCCACCTCTTTATCGGGATGAAGCCAAAACGCATGCGACGCGTCGTCGGCCTGATGTTTTCCCTTGAGGGCGGCATGCTCGCAAGCGAGACGCTCTTGCTCGCCAAAAGCGGGTATGTAAAGATATGAATTACGTTGGATTCAAGCTCACCCATCACAAGTGTCAAGCTCTTTACACTGTCGGTCAGTTCCCAAGTCAACCAATTCACGGACAACACAAGTCGATTTATCCTGCTCGCCCTCGTCCTTACCGCCGTCCTGCAGGTTTACTGCCTCAACAGCGCACTCAAGCTGTATTCGTCTGTCGTGGTCGTCCCTGTCTTTTATGGCACTTACACGGCGCTTGGCCTGGTGAATACGATCATTTATCTCGATGAAATTGGCAATTATCCGGGCTGGGCCATTGCCCTCGTCTTTGTGGGGATTGGCGTCCTCATCTATGGTGTGTTCTTGCTCAGCTCCAAGCCCGAGTCACCTACGACCGCGCGGCAAGGCGAAGAGGAGGAGGAGGAAGCCAGGGAAGCCAACGATGTCGAAGAAACATTGTCAGAGCAACCTCCACGCACAGCAGACGGGGTCGAGATGCTGATGATGCACTCCAACAAGTCGTGGCCTACTGCCAAGGACGAAAAACAACAGCAGCAACAGGAAAACCAGCTCTCGTCCACGCCCTCACTCCCGCTGCCCCCGCCTCCACCGTTTCATACCGTCGTAGGAAGCACACCACCACCACCGCCGCCACCGCCGCCACCCCCCGCTGAATCCTCGAGCGGTGCCATCCTGCGGCGGGACGAGCCCAAACAGTCCCCGTCCCTCTTGAAGCGGCTTTTCTGGTGGCAGCGCGCGCAGGAACCCGAACCGGAAATGTGCAGACGACGCTTTACACATCAGAACGGCTTGGAACCCAACCTCGACGACGGGCACTGGGTCAAGCCCTAATGTTTTCCCTTTCTCTTCTTATCGTGTATCATAGCAAGTCCTCTTTTGTTATTTTCATCAATTTCAAACATCTATACACACTCTCGCACACACACGCACGCACGCACGCACTCGCACAAAACACACAGACAGACATAAGCACTCACACAAAACATACGCACTCGACATACGTTTTTGCACGCTTAAACATTCACATAATAAAAAAAAAAAAAGAAAAAATAATTAGCGCTTGAATGAGATTTTAAAAAGGAAGATGAAGCGGGCATTTCTTATAATTCATACTCTTCCAAAAAGGGACAACTTTACACGTAGAGCACGTCGTTGACAGCAGCCATAGCAGCAGAAGCCGAAGCAGCAGAAGCAGCAGCGAAAGAGAGAGAGAGAGAGATAAAGGAGAGAGACACAGACAGAGAGAGAGAATTGTTCTCCATGTCGGCATGCCATGATCTCAAACTCTTTTGGCCATCCCATTTCAGTTCGCCGCGCATAAAACAGCCATGTTACTTGATTGGCTGGTACACGGGAGAGAACACGGTCTGCATCGCTGCCAGCATTGCAGACATGGACGTATGTCCCATCCCATTTCTTGTAGTGTGAATTGATACTCATAGCTTACAACAACAGCTCCCCCAAGTGCGCGCGCTTCTTGACAACTTTTGCAAAGGACCTTACTCGGAATACACCAACATTGACAGGGTCTGCAAAACACCACCTGCCATCCTCGGCGTCTTGACCGCCCATCCGCAGCGGCCCAGTGAGCCTGGCGTACCAGAGCGTTTTCTGACGTTTACCTTGAACAGCGCCTACGTCCCTATACCCGTGTAAGGGCTAAAAGTTGTCGACATATATATGTAGGATGGGCTGACACTCAAAATCTGTAGTTCCATGACGACCCGCACCGGACGCGTCCCCGTCAAATCCTATGAAGTCATCTTTTACGAACAACCGAACCCAAAACGACTCCAGTTCCTTGCCCTCGACCCGCTCGACCTCGACATTTCTCCCGCCACGCCTGCGCCCGAGGACGACCCCCGCCACAAGGCAGCCATGAACCACCTCGCGCAGGCCGTCCAGTACAGCCACCGCCTCTTGCCCAACACGGCCCAACCGCACGACCTCGCACACGTCCTGGTGCAGATCAACTCATCGTACTATCTGGAAAAGGGCCTCCACAAGCTCGTCCAGCCCAACCACTGGGAGTCCTTCAAATCCTTTTGGCTCCGATTCCTCGTCAGGGGCCCCGTCCAGACCTTGGTCCACGGACTTCAACGCCTCCTGCTTGGCCCCACGCTCTGCCTCCTCTTTGTGTTCTATTGCCTCGCCCAGCTGACCCTCCAGATCCTCAACACCCGTCTGCCGCAGTTCCCTTTCAACGGGGTGGCCATCAAAGACCTCTCGACTGCGGGCCAGCAGATCGACCTGCGCCTCCAGCAACTCTATTTTTGGCCGAGACAGTATTCCATGCTACGCAAGCGGAACTGGGCCAACACAGCCGAAACCCGTGCCTACTACATCAGGTAAAAAGGAAAGAAAAAAAAAAGACATAGTCCATCTATACATGCATTACTATGAGATGTCCGATGCTCACGCTGGATTCAGCTTCTACAATAGCATGTGGCTCGTCGCGAACGATATCATTCTGGGCGTTGCCATTGGCTCCTTCCTCACCACCAACAGGTACATCGTCTCGTTCCTGCTCCACAAGGTCCTACACGAGTACACTGTCCAGTCCTTGCGCTCCATGATGCTCTGGTTCCTCGAGTCCCCGGCCGGTCTCAAGCTGAATCAGGAACTCGGCCATTTCCTGAGTGAGCTCTTTTTGTGGCTCATCCGGCTCTGGACTGGCACCATGCAGGCCATCAAACCCTTGACCCCGCAAATCATCCACGTCATTGGCCTGTCCGGTATCTTTGGCGTATCCATGACGGTTTCGCTCCTCTCCGACTTTTTGGCCTTCATGACCCTCCATGTCTACTGTTTCTACCGGGTTGCGGCCCGCATCTTCAACTGGCAGCTCATCATCCTCTATTCGCTCTTCAACTTGTTTCGCGGCAAGAAACGCAACCTACTTCGCCATCGGATCGATGCGTGCGACTATGACCTCGATCAACTCCTGCTCGGAACGTGTCTCTTTACCCTCCTCACCTTTTTGTTTCCGACCGTACTCGTCTATTATCTCACATTTGCGTTGGTAAGTACAGCATTGCTGAACAAAAAAAAAAAAAGGAAGGAAAAAGGTGATTGACTGTTTGGATGGCTGACCTTTGCCAACGTAGAGCCGTGTGGGCGTGATCGCCTTGCAGGCCATTCTCGAAGGCCTTCTCGCTTTTCTGAACCACTTTCCCCTGTTTGCCATCATGCTTCGCATCAAGGACCCAGACCGCTTGCCCGGTGGCCTCAAATTTGAGCCGTTCGATCAAAGGACCTTCTTGGTACGCCACCATCGTATCTATCAGAGTCTCGCCAGGCTCTGGCATGGCCTCACCCGATCCAGAAAGCATGCGTCGCGAACGCACCATTACCATACCAAGACCAAGCGCAAGTCGGTCCATTTTAAACTCCATGACCAAGAAGCGTCCTCCCATCGGGGTGCCTATTTATTCATGTGGGTAAGTTATCCAACCAAAACAGGGACATCGATGTTGCTCTAGCCCACTCCCCTAATTATTTTTCTTTTCTTTTTTTTAGAACATGCCGATTCCTTTCACCGCCATCTTTTTCCAGTACGTGGCGCTCTGGAAACGCTTGAGCGCGCACTATTTTTCAGCCTACTACTTCAAATGCTTCTTGTACGGCGAGCCGATCAAACCGATCCCTCGGTTGCAGTATCCCATGCTACCCAAACAGCGGCCTGAACTAGCCACGGTGTGGAACTTGCTCGTGTCCACCCTTTGGGACACATCTCCTGCTGACGCCTCGACTTGATTTAATACACTTTCTACAAACATATATACACATGCACACACACACACGTAGCCTAATTCTTTGATCTGTACACAAGTATAATATATTTTTTTCCCTTAAAGAAAAAACAATGAACCATCCATTACATATTCCTCCACTCTTTGCAAATATTACTGACGGAGGTAGACAGTGACAGTGTCCTTCACGGCTGCACCGGCATGCGAATCAGTGGGCAAGTTCGCGCTGTCATTGGCGATCGTCAGCTCCTTGAGCTTGGCCAGGGTCTGGATCGCGCGCTGTTCGCCCTCGAGGATCTTGGCCAGCGCAGCGTCCTTGGCGTACACGGTCACGACACCGTCCTTCTTGATCGAGTGCTGGACGGCCAGACTGCGGATAGTCCGGACGACCTCGAACACATTGTCAAACTGCTGCTCGGCTTCGTCGTTCGCATAGGCGGCCTCCTCGACGGGGTACGGCGCTTTGACGATGGTGGGGATGGTGTCGCCAGGGCGGCGTTCCAGGCGCTGGTAGAGCTCCTCCGTCACGAAGGGCATGAAGGGATGAAGCAGCTTGAGTGCGCCCTCCAGACAGGTATACAGGGTATCCTGCGCGGTGCGCTTGGCGACCTCGTCCGAGCCGTCGCAGACGGGCTTGATGTGCTCAATGTAGACGTCGCAGAGCTCGTACAGCCAGAACTGATAGACCGCGTTCGTCGCGCCCATGAAGTTGCGCTCCGCCAGGCACTTGTTCGTCTCCTTGGCGGCCTTGTTGAGCTTGGCCAGGACCCAGAGGTCGGCGAGCGACTCGCGGCCGGTCGGCTGCGCGCTGGCGTTTGGCTTGAAGCCGTCGCCGAGCTTCATCATGGCGAAGCGCGTCGCGTTCCAGATCTTGTTACAGAACTTGCGGTAGCCCTCCACACGCAGGATATCCAGGTTGATGTCGCGACCACCCGTGGTGTACGCGCACAGCGCAAAGCGGAGCGCGTCCGTGCCGCACTGCGGGATGCCCTTGGGATAGTCGGCCTTCTGGCCGGCCTTGGCGCGCTCGACCTCGCGCGGGTCGAGGTTACCCTCCAGCAGCTTGGCGTGCAGGCCGTCGAGGGCAATGCCCTCAATGACGTCGACGGGGTCAATCACGTTGCCGAGCGACTTGGACATCTTGCGGCCGTGTGCGTCACGGATCATGGCGTGGCAGAACACCTCGGAGAAGGGCACCTGGCCGGTCAGCTTGATGCCAAACATGACCATACGCGCCACCCAGAAGAAGAGGATATCCCAACCCGTCTCGAGAAGCGAGGTAGGGTAGAAGTTCTTGAGATCCTCGGTCTAACAAAGAAAGAAAAAAAAATAGAAACGAAAGGTAAGTCATGGTATGTCCATGCCTCGTCACTTTATGCTTTTCGTACCTGATCAGGCCAGCCCAGGATGGAGAAGGGCCACAGACCAGACGAGAACCAGGTGTCGAGCACATCGGGATCTTGCTCCAGCGTGAACTTCTGGCCAGGGAACTTCTTCTCGGCCTCCTCGCGCGCAACGGCCTCGTCCTGGCCGCTGACCCACTTGGCATCGTCCGAGTAGTCGGGGGTGGTCTCACCCTCGAGACGCACAAAGTAGGCGGGCACACGGTGACCCCACCAGAGCTGGCGGGAGATACACCAGTCCTGGATGTTGCCGAGCCAGCGGAACCAATCGCCCTCGGACACCTTGGGCGCAATGTTGAGCTTGCCGTCCTTGACAGCCTGCATCGCGTCCGCCGCCATCTGCTTGCAGTTCATCCACCACTGGGGCTTCATCAGCGGCTCGATCACGTCGCCCGATTTGGAGCACACAGGCACGACCATCGGGTTATCACGCACGCCGATGAAGAGGCCCTTGGCCTCGAGGTCCTTGACGATTTGCTTGCGCACATGGAAGCGCTTCATGCCCTTGTAAGGGCCGGCGGCCTCGTTCATGGTGCCGTCGTCGTTGAGGATGTTGATGAACTCGAGGTTGTGGCGCTTGCCAACCTCGTAATCGTTAAAGTCGTGAGCGGGCGTCATCTTGACCGCACCCGTACCGAAGGCCATGTCGACGGCAATGTCGTCGGTCACGATGGGGATACGGCGGTCCAGGAAGGGATGGACGGCGAACTTGCCGTGGAGATGCTTGTAGCGCTCGTCCTGCGGGTGGACCGCGATGGCAGTGTCACCCAGCATGGTCTCAATACGCGTGGTAGCCACCACGACCTTCTCACCTGTGCCCTCGATCTCGTACGCAAACTCGTTGAGCACACCAAACTCAAACTGCTCGTCAGCCTCATAGCCGGCCACGTTCATCAGGGTGCGACCAGGCAGCTCCTTGTTATCGACCTCGAGGTTCGACAGCGCCGTGTTGAGGCGTACACACCAGTTGACGAGACGGTTGGCGCGGTAGATCGTGCCGTCGCGGTGCAGGCGGACAAAGGTCTCACGCACAGCCTTGGACAATTTCTACGACGCGGCATGAGTATACTCTCTCGTCACGTGTGCATGCAAAAACATCTCAGTATGAACTTACGGGGTCCATGGTGAAAGCAGCGCGGTCCCAGTCATAGGAGGCGCCGAGGCGGTAGAACTGCTCGTGGATACGGTTACCGTACTTCTCCTTCCACTCCCAGACCTGCTCAATGAACTTCTCACGGCCGAGGTCGTGGCGGGTGATCTTTTGCTCGTGCCAGAGTTTCTTTTCGACAACCGACTGGCATGAGATACCGGCGTGGTCCGTGCCCGGGTTGAACAGCACGGTCTTGCCCAACATGCGGTTCCTGTTCAGGTGTTTTGTATGTGTGAGTCATTGTATACGTTGGTGAGTCAATGTGGCGCAGAGGTGTGTCCGAGTCATGTTGTCAATATCATCATGACTCACACCTTCCAGGCGGATATGACTTACCAGCGCACAAGCGTGTCCTGGATAGCGACGGTCAGGGCGTGACCAATGTGAAGCGAGCCAGTAACGTTGGGTGGGGGGGCAGGCACGACAAACAGACCGGCAGGCTTGATCTTGCCGTCTTCGGTCAGCTCGGGCTTGAAGTAGCCCTCCTTGAGCCACCAGTGATACCACGCCGATTCGACAGCGCGCGAGTCGTACGTACCGGCCATCGGCTCAGACATGTCTAATACAATACAATACGATACGATACAATAGGATGTAAGTAAAGCATGCCCTCTATAAAGCAGACGTATCCACCGTACCCTTCTTTTCACCCTCGGGAGTCTTGTTCACAAACACAGTCTGCTCCGAAGAAGCCTTGGCGGCCTTCTTCTTCTGTTTCTCGGTGGGGCCAGCCGCAGCAGCCTTCTTCTTTTGTTCCTCGAGCTAGGTGCACGTTGGCAGAGATAAGTATCGAGTGTTCGGCAGCGCCATGGCCATGCCATGGGATTCGCTCTTCTTTGTCCTCACCTTGGCCTGTTTGGCAGCAAACTTGGCCATCTTGGCCTTGCGCTTCTCTTCATTCTTGGCTTCGTTCTTGAGCTTCTTGGCCAGCTCGGCCTCGGTCAAAGGCTTCTCAGCACCAGCAGCAGGCGCAGCAGCAGGCTGTTGTTCCTTGGAATCCGCCATGTTTAATAAAAAAGACGAAAGGGAGGACCTCAATTTTTTGTGCCGCTTATAAAGCGCGCCTGCGCCCTGGGGTGTGTGTGTGTGCTGTCAATGTCTGATCGCGTAAGCCACCCTGTCGACTCACAGAAAAAGCTGTCACTCAGACAATTCCATTCAGGCACCCTCCACTGCATGAATTTCGGGTGTCGCTACGTACTTTATCAATAAAAGTGGACATAAATGGCATTCAAGAGCCATGGTGAGGTAACTGGCGAGTCCAAGGCCTCATGTGTATACACTTACCCTTTCTTTGTAGCTGCTCGACAGCAAAGCCATGTTTGCAGGCATCATGACATGTCTGCACTTTCACACTGCATCGCTTCTCCTCGCCGGCCATGGCCCGTTTCTCAAACTCTACAACGTCCAGAACGGTCACCTTCTCGCTAAAACGACGGCCCTCCCGTTCAACCGCGTTCATCGTATTGTGACAGGTACTGGTATGCATTCACTGCTGCCTAGTATATTAACCCTATCCTGTCTCGTCTCCAGTGCCGGGTGCGCCTGACCGGTATCTCATCTACGGCGCCAAAACCATGCGTCTTATTCAAATCAATGTCCAGGATGCATCCTCGAGTGCAAGGTAGGCAAACAGTGCTGAAATAGTATAAGGACAGATTCTCACCAGGATATGCAGCATTGATCTCGGCCCGACGTTTCATGTGCCCGACTGGATCATGGATGCCAAATACCTCGAAAACGATCAGGTAAATGGCATCTTATCCGTAACAAAAAAAGGCCCCTTTTCTCATATATCCGCTGTGCCAGATTGCCGTCGCCTATGCCCACAACTGCGTCGAAATCTTCCAGATCACGAACGACACACTCCACTCTATCGACCGTGTTCAGTGCCACGTGCGCTGCATCTTGTACTCGGCTCGTTTTTACGGCACCAACCGATCCGATCTCACACTTGCCTCCGGTACCGTCTTTAACGAGGTTCATGTCTGGCGCGTCGATCATCGCGATGCAAAGGGCGATGGTGTCGTGTCGCACGAGCTCGTCGGGCATGAGGGTGTTATCTTTGGCGTGCGCTTCAGCGACGACGGAAGCCTCCTGACGAGCGTCTCGGACGACCGTACTATTCGTGTGTGGTCTCTCAAGGATGAGTAAGGAAGGGAAAGGGGAGGGAACGGAAGGCATTGCCATGTTGTATATGTATTAAGCGTATCTTGCAGGCGGCCACCACTCGTGATCTTTGGTCATACCGCGCGCGTGTGGGATTGCCAGTTTGTGGATAACTACCTTGTTTCCATCTCAGAGGTAAGGCGCTCGTCCGGCTCTGTATCTCATAGACTACTAATACATGATGGCAGGATTTGAGCTGCCGTGTATGGCGCAACAGCTTGCTGGACAAAAGCGACGAAGTGGAGGCAGACTGCTTAGCGGTGTGGGAGGGCCACGTCGGTAAAAACGTGTGGTGTGGTGCGGTCAGTCCAGATCACGCTATTGTGGCCACCGGTGGACAGGACTCTGGCATCCGTCTCTGGTCCTTGACCTCCCTCCAGCACAATAAGATTGGTATGCGGAACGAGTACGTGCTTCTTAAGACCACACAGGCTCACACGCGCACTTTCTAGACTCGGAAGATGATTTGAAGGTGTTGCCCCACTTTAGCGAGGAAACAGACGATATGATTCGCAATTTCTGCTTGCTTGACGAACACAACTTTGCCATCATTAGCGATAGCGGGTAAGACGATGAAAGAAAGGCATAGCAAAAGAAAACATAGCTTATCCGGCACTAGATCTGTCTTCAAGGCCGGCCTCGACGGCAATTGGACACCCATTGCACACGACGACGACTTTTTGCACTACGCCATCATGCAAAGCTCACCCTGCGGCCGTATTGTCGTCATCGGCAGTGTCGGTGGTAAACTTTTGGTCGTCAGCACTGAAGGTGCTTTCGAGGTAAGTCCATGTAAAAAGGAAAAACAGAAGAGACCCATCTGACACATGTAATAATAGCCTGTCAAAATGGATGTGCACGCCAACAAGGTCTTTGAAATCTTTATCAAACCCTCTACCGAAGGTACAAAGAAAAAGAGAAAGTCTTGATACTCCTCATTCATGGTGTGCTCACCCTGTATCAGATCCCAACGTCTTCTATATCGTCTCCTCCGGCTTCAACGAACACCACATCTTCCACCGCTTCGATGCGAGCGCCGCCCAAATCACCTCCCTCTTCATACTCGGCTTGCCGGTCGAGCGTACCCGCATCATGTCAGTCGACTATGCCGAACAGCAGCGCCTCTTGATCTGCGGCTCGCGTGAATCGGCGCTGCTTGTCTACCACCTTCCTCAGCAAAGCGCCGCCCCCGTGGAAATCGCCCCGGTCATGCAGCTGCGCCGTTCGCATGGCCGCGAGGGCGTCAGCGCCGTCGCCATTAAGGAGGCCAACGCCGAAGGCGTCGCGTTCTGGACCACAGGTCGCGACGGCCGATACATCCAGTACCGCCTGTCACCCAAGGACGCGACCCGAGGGACCCAAGTCGGCGTCGACGAGGGCACGCAGCTCGGCATTGCGAGTCGCGGCGACACCCTTGTGGAAAGCAGCCATTGGGTGCTCGAGACCGTGTACCGCAACCGCGTCACCAAAGGGTGGCTCGAGGGCCTGCTCTGGGTCGATGGAGAGCTCTTATTGCTTGGTTTCTACCGTAAACGCTTCTTTATCTACAATGAGACCAAAGGCTTTGAGATGATTTCTATCGCCTGTGGCGGTGGTCACCGTCGCTGGAACTTTAGAGCCAGCGATGCCAAGTTGCAACGCGCCAACTTTGCCTTTGTCCGCAACAAGATGGTAAGAAGTCAGAGCTTACTTGGTGAAGCCGTGCTGTGTGCTCACGTTCAGTTTCTCTAGCTCCATACCTATGTTCGCGACGATACGACAGCACAAGGTGGTTTCGACGAGACATTGCTTCAGGTAAGTGCCAAATGACAGGAAGAAAGACAGTTCGTTAAAGGTATATCCCAAAGGATAATTACCACGGACGCGACGTGCGAGCCTTCCAGTACCTCGACCTCTTTCAGAGCGCCGAGGCACCGCTCTTGTTCGCCACCGGCAGCGAAGATACGCTCCTCAAATTCCACCAATGTATATCAATATTACACTGACATCTCTCGCTTGCCCACTCCTATTTACTAACACAACTTTTTTTCTTCACTTTCTTCTTAGATATGCCCTCTCTGGAGTCTGGCTTCATCACTCTCGCCAGTGTACGAAAGCACAAGTCGGTCATCAAATCCATCGAGTGGAGCCGGGGCCAGTCTGACTTGCTCTTCACAAGCGGTGCGACCGAAGAACTCTATTGCTGGAAGCTGGAGACGGCCTTGCCTGAAAACACGCAGGAAGGCTTGGTCGACATCAAGTGTCTGGAATGGGCCTCGTGTCCACACGTTAGGTAAATCAAAGGAATTTTACTAGGGTTGAAAGGGTTGCTCATTGTCCTGGTGCGCAGTGAATCCATCGAGACCCGTATCATGGATATCACTGTACTACCCATCATGCCCGAGCGCGGACTGCACCTGGTCGGCGCAGGCTACTCGGATGCCACCATTCGGGTAAGTGAAGAGGGATTAAGATAAAAAAAATCATTCATTCACAAGCGTAGATATGGCTTTTGAACGAAACCACACGTCAATTCTCGCTCGTTGCCGACGGCAGCTGGCACCGCCGCTGTCTTTTGCAAATCACGCATATCGTCCTTCCCCAGCAGGACAAACCCGACCGCATCCTGTTCTTCACGTCTGCCACCGACGGCCGGTCAGTAGTAGAGCATACCTTTTGGCCACAATTGGCTCACCTTTTTCTTTCCTTTATAGTATTGCAGTGTGGGATATCAGTGAGGATCTTCACCAGGCAGTCCAGGACGTCCAGGGCTTGGAAGCCGACCCGACGATGATCGCCACCAAGTTGGCTGAGCCTTTGTTTGCCTACCAGGCACACCAGTCTGGTATCAATGCCCTGGAGGTCATTCAATCTGAGAAGGGTAAGTCCGTTTCTATCCTAACTTTTATGCATGTTGGGTGTTCTAAAACGATTGCCTAGGGGACCTGCTGGTGCTTTCCGGAGGCGAAGACAATGCAGTTTCAGCTGCTAAGCTCAGTATCCAAGACAACGGCGCGATTGTGCCTGTCGGCAAGCCTTTCAATGTACCGAGCGCACACGCTTCATCCGTCACAGGCAAGTTTGCGTCAAGATGAGGCAAGGACCTCCTCGTTCTCATATCTGTTCTAGGTCTCAAGATCATCCACGATGGCAAGGTAGCCCTGACGACCTCGACGGACCAGCGCCTCAACGCTTGGGCTATCCAAGGCCAGCCTGACGGTGTGGAGCTCCATCTCGTGGACATGGCCTTTGTCGACGTGCCCGACCCTTCCACGATGGATGCCATCGAATACCGGCAAGTCATACAACGCTTGTCTTCCTGTCTTTTTCTCATGCGTCCCTTTTTTTTTTCTTCTTTTTCTTTCTAGAAACCGTGTCCTGGCTGCGATCACGGGCATAGGCCTGCAAGGGTTCAGCATACCGAAACAACGGGGATAGACTTTATAGAACTGTACAAAAATCAAAAAAGCGAACGGGGGTGGGGGAGGGGCGTGGTGATGGCGGATGTATGCGTAGGTGTTTTACATGACATGTATAATAGATAATTATGATTTTTTCTTCACTTTTTTAACCTTGACGCTGCTTGTGCTTCTTGTCCTTGTTGCAAACAACGTAAAGCTTGCCTCGTCGGCGGACGGTGGTGCAGCCATCGCAAATCTTCTTGACGGAGGACCGGACCTTGATGGTGCGCACGAACTGCATGGTCATGGCAGCGGGGTGCTGCTGCTGTGGCCGGATCTGCTGGAAAAGGCCTCGGGTGAAATGGGCAAGGAAGGACATTCGTTTATGTGTGTGTGTGTGTATTGTGTGTGTTGTGAAGAAATGCGTTTTCCGCTGACTTCCCCCTCGACCTGTCATTTTTTTTGCGAAGTCACAGCCAATCCCCAATTTCGAATTTTTGTGTCTCTCTGACTTGACCTGTGCGCGCTCTGCTCTTTCAGCTCTTTCAAGGGGCGCTTGCCTCTGTTAAGCTTGCAGCGGTGAGACTTTCCTGTTTCGTACCTCTCACATGCCGTCTGCTTTGAGTACTGCCCTCATGTATATCGCATAGACATACATACTACTATGATGCTGTATCTACATTGACACTAAATCTCGATAAAGGCGAACTACCGTGAATTACACAGTCATAGCCAGCGTACATACGCCAATACAGTATGTGTTACTCATACGGAGTCTATCCTGAGGTTCAACATGGTCTTTAAAGCCAAAAAGACACAAAGATAACACAGCCATTGAAGAATAAAATCACCGTGTTACCTGGATCCTGAAGCATAGCATCTCGATAGCTGGAGCGTTGTCTGGACAGACAGTGGGATTCGGACAAATGATCGGCTTCGGCAAGCATAACCCCGAAGGAATTACGCGACCACTGGGAAGAATAGCTAAGCCTTATCCTTCCCAAACCCTTTTATGGTATCAATACGACAGCACTCAAGTTGGGTCAGGGTATTAATAGGGAGGCAGTTGTCGGTACCTGCATTTTGACATGTATCAGCGCCCACAGCTGATTATAAATCAGCCCTGTTTACTAATACTAGGTGGGTGTACACTCATCCCTGACAAAGCATATCACATGTCCTGCACATCCTTCGTTTACGCCACTATCGTCTAAAATTACAAACTACACAGGCAAAGCTGTTCTATGTAGCACTGGTCAGGTATAAATACGGATAAAGAAATCTGCCAGAGACATTGTCCATTGATACATCTGTTCTTATTAAACACACACGACTAAAACACAAGCCATGGTAACTACTACCTTATCTTCCTCGTCTGCCCTCTTCCAGCCCATCAAGATTGGCAAATACGAGCTACAGCATCGTGTCGTGTTGCCTCCCATGACACGGGTCCGCAATACCCCCGGCACGCGCACTGCTTCTGACCTGATGGTAGAACACTACCAGCAGCGCGCAACCCAGGGCGGTCTCTTGATTGCCGAGGCCACTGATATCAGTGCTTCGGCCGGCAATTTCCCCGGCGCCTCTTCTATCTACAGCGACGACCAGGTCGCTAGCTGGAAAAAGGTGACGGATGCAGTGCACGCCAAGGGCGGCATTATCTTTCTGCAAATCTGGCACGCGGGTCGCGTAACCGATAGCACCGTGTTGCCCGACAATAAGCAACCAGTGGCACCTTCGGCAGTAGCCATCCCGGGTCCAAACATTTTTTTCAACAAAGACCATGAGGTCCCGCGCGCCTTGGAGATAGATGAGATCCAAGACATTGTGCAAGACTTTGCCACGGCAGCCAAGCGTGCTATTGAAGCTGGATTTGACGGCGTTGAAGTACACGGCGCGAACGGGTATGGAATAAAAATGCATCCCCTTGGACTCATGTCACTGTGATAAGCTCATGCAGACACACATATTCCTTGCTGCCCTAGATTTCTGGTAGACCAATTCCTCAATACGGCATCCAACAAGCGTACAGATGCCTATGGTGGACCGATCGAGAACCGCACTCGCTTTGCACGCGAGGTCATTGATGCTATCAGCGCAGCCATTGGTGAGGAGCGCACCGCTATCCGCCTAGCGCCGTGGTCGGGCGTCAATGGTGTACACGATGAGACGCCTTACGCAACATGGACCTATCTGACCGAGCAGCTCCAGGCACAGCATCCCCAACTTGCCTATCTTCACTTTATCGAGCCGCGCGACGACATGATGCCCAAGACCGATACCGAGGCACGTGAACAACTGTCACTGGATCCTTTCCGCGCCATTTGGAAGGGACCGTTCATCTCGGCCGGTGGCTACACGACGAACCCCGCGCTCGCCAAGCAAGTGGCCGACCAAACGGGTAACCTCATTGCCTTTGGACGCACCTTTATCGCCAACCCGGATCTGGTGGAACGCCTTAAGAACGATTGGCCGCTGAACAAGTATAACCGTGATTTCTTTTACACGAACGGTCCTGAAGGCTACATTGATTACAAGACCTATGCTCCTGATGCCAAAGTTTGACAACGTTCATGTTATGAATAGAATGGAATGAATCGTATACTCTGATGATATATGCACATCTGATATCATATATACTTGGCATTGCGCTATAAATAAATAAAGCATATGTTCCTGATAGCTTCAGTATGTGTATCGTTTTTTCATTTGCAATTTTCCATCGACCGATCGTATGGGCTACAATCAGCTCCGGCGAAGAAAGCGAGAAAGGATTGCTATCGTCAGTAATGCAGTGGCCTTGACCCTTATTGCTACCAGTACTGCAAGTTTCTTCGCCGTGCACCAACACGTCTCGGCGTTTGATAACAATCTACAAAACACATACGTGTCGCACAAACATGGCATTACGTTGATATTATGGATGTGCGGTCTGTCGATATTAGATGCTATCCTGTACCGTTGGAAAGCTTTGTTTTTGCTTTGTAATGTACAAAAGATATAAGCAAGGCGCGATGGGCATTGAACCAATATCTCGTAGTTTTGAGAGAGAGAAAGGAACTTCCAAGATGATGCACGTTGATGTATATATTCGAATACAGATATGCCTCAGGACCCACTGGGCACTTTCAATCGAACAGTAATAGCTTTGTATAAAAGCGGGGCTATTCAAGTGGTATACGCAGTAGATAAGAGCCATCGCCGCGCTGTATGAACAAAAGCACCGCGCCACGGTTTTAATGCAGAACTTCTATTGGCTGGGCGCGAGTTGCTTTTCAGAAAGACGGCCTCCCCCAATCTGACTTGTTTCATTTACCTTATTCAGACACACAGAAGAGAGAATCGGCGCCCATGGAGAATCTTTCGCTAGGTCAACTGTTTCAACACGGACAGGCAACCATTACAGAACTCGAAGAGACGAGCCTTGCTTCGGCCGATGCAGCATACCAAGAAAAAGTAAGCCAGGGCTTGCGCTGCCTGTCGCGTGCACAGGCCCTCGTCGACCAGCTGTCCATCTTTAGCTCAAACGAGATCCTCGAAGACATCAACACCCACGACCTGCGATTCCTTCTTATCCCAGCGTACCTCGGTGAACTCACCCTGAAACAAAACGATACTGCCAAACGCGGGGCCATTCTCGACGCTGCCAAGGTAACCCGATCGCCAACTTTGGTCTTGTACTTTGTATAAATACTCATAGAGAGAGCGTGTAGGACCATTATCTGATGTTTCTGCACCTCTGCCAAGAGCATCAGCTCGTGCAGGCAGAAGACTTGGAACACATGAAACGGTACACGGAGGCAAAGACGGGCCCGCCGCCCGCCCAACAGCGCCACGAAAAGATCGCCCAGTTCAAACGCGAAAAGGCAATGCGCGAAAAGCTCAAGGGCCTGCGTGCGATGCTCGATACGATTGACGAAAACAACGACGCGCGCGACGAGACCGAGCGCGACTGGGTCATGGCCCTGGTGGAGTTGACCATCACGACCTCGCTGCAGCAGCTGCACGGCATCGAGCAGGAGGCCGTCATGGTCAAGGAGATGGAAGCCATGGCCAACGACCGGCGGCGGATGCCCACGTCGGAATCCTCCGCGGCCGACGCGGTCGATCGCCGGATACCGCCCACCTGGGGCCATGATAAACCCCTCATGACCAAGGAAGGCAAGCCGCTCCAACCCTTCGTCATCACCAACAAGCGCCAGCAGATCAAGGACCAGGTCTTTCGGCCCGGGTGGAGCCTACCGACGATGTCGATCGACGAATACTTGCAACGCGAGGAGGAGCGGGGGAATATCATCCGTGGCGGCGGGTAAGTGCCTTGCTAACGTGTGGGGAGTAACTTGTGAGAGCAGGAGGATTCATATTTCTGTCTTTTTCTGCTTTCCAGTGAATCGTCCGAAGAGAAAAAGGAGATCGATGACAACGACACAGAGGCCCTGGATGCCGAGACGATGAAGCAGCGCGCATGGGACGAATACACCGAAGCCAACCCTCGAGGCGCTGGTAAGTCAGATTGGCTCGAGTCTGTGGGACACGCACTGATGATGATCTTGATACGGGTGACTAGGTAATACCATGAATAGAGGGTAGTTTTACATTTTTGCATGAATATACTCGTCATAGTACATACATTTCTATCTCGAAATCTCACGGGTCCCCCTGAATTTCCGTGGCTTTTCCCCAATTATAAAGCTTCCCGCCCATTTTCTCATCTTTCCCTTATCTCTCTTTTTTTCTACACTTTTTTTTTTTATCTGAAATGACCAACCACGACATTGAGCGCATCAAGAGCCTCCTCGGCACACATGAGGACTTCCCCCAGAAGGTAAACCTAGTCTTGTGTGCTTATCGTATTTGCCAACCGAAGGAGCTTACAATGACCTTCTTTTTTTTGTTCTTGTCATCAGGGCATTGTCTTTAAGGATCTGTTCCCGGTCTTCCAGGACCCCACTGCCGTCGAGGCCATGATCTCCAACTTTGTCCATCACATCAACTCGACCCACGAGGAAAAGATTGACGTTGTTGTTGGTACGTAGTGGAAAAAGAAAGACGCATTGAAATACAGATATTGACAAGCACGCCAGGTCTGGATGCCCGTGGTTTCCTCCTCGGTCCTCTCGTTGCCATGCGTCTCGGCTGTGCCTTTGTGCCTGTGCGCAAACAGGGCAAGCTCCCCGGTGAGTGTGTCCAGGCTGTCTATGAGAAGGAGTATGGCAAGGTAAGCCCGGAAGAAGAGAAGGCCAAAAGGAAAGGAAGGGAAATGCAAGGTACTGATAAGAGCACAACCATGCAATGATAGGATGTGTTTGAGATGCAAAAGAGCGCTGTCAAGCCCAATGCTCGCGTGGTTGTGATTGACGATCTGCTTGCCACTGGTGGCTCTGCCGGCGGTGCCGGTGACCTCATCCGCCAGTGCGGTGCCAAGACCGTCGAGTACGTCTTCGTCATGGAACTCGCCTTCCTCAGCGGCGCAAAGAAGCTCGACGCTCCCGTCTACTCGCTCATTCAGCTGTAAATGATTCCCACTCCTCATCCTCTTCTTTTTAATGCATCCAATTACTGTTCTCTTTTCTTGCATCTCTCTGCTCTTTCTCTCTGTTTTCTTTTGATTTAGAACAACTTGTAGATGTATATCATGTCGTGGAAAACGGTTTTCAAAAACGAATAGATAGAAAAAAAAAATGGAAACACACGCACACGGACGCACAGATCTTGTTTATTTGATGCTACCACCCGTGACGGAGGGAGCCAAGACCTGGATAGGACCCGACTCGCTTCGGATAAGGAAGGGCTTGTCCTGGAAATAGGCGACCTTGTCGTCCTTGGTGTTGAAGTCGGGCTGCACCGTCTCAAAGTACTTCTTCTTGGGCGGCAAGATCTTCTCGGGCTCGCCCTCGAGACCTTCAAAGTAGACGCGGTCACCGGGCTTGACCTTGCTTGTGTCTGCAGGCGACAGGAGCTCGACCTTGCTGCCATCGGGGGCCGTCGCGCAGAGGACCATGCCCTCCGACTTGATGCCACGCATCGACGCCGGCTTCAGGTTGGCCATGACCAGCACCCATCGCTGCTGCATCTCCTCGAGCGGGTACCAGCGCACCAGACCCGACACGATCGTGCGTGCCTTGCCGTCGCCATCACCGACGTCGATCTCTTCGACGTAGAGCGAGTCCGCGCCCTCGTGCTTCTTGCATGACCGGATGAAACCGACACGGATATCCAGACGCGAGATCACAGGCTGCTCGGGCTCGGCAGGCGCAGGCGGCGCCTTTTCCTTCTTCTCCTTCTTGTCCTTCTTCTTGTCCTTCTTGCCCTCCTTGCCTTCCTTGCCCTCCTTGGCGGCCTTGCCTTCCTCCTTCTTGTCGGCCTTGTCGCCCTTCTTGTCTTCACCCTTCTTGTCCTTCTTGTCCTTCTTTTCCTTCTTCTAGTAGCCAATGTCAGTACCCAAGCGAGAGAGAGCGCATGACTGCAGTTTCGCTGAAACTTACGGGGTCGACGTAGACGGGCTCGGGGACGTCGTCGAGGTTGATCTCGATCAGAGGGAGCTCGGCGGTGAGGCCAGCGGCCTTGACGACGACGTTCTGGATCAGATCGAGCCATCGTAGCAGGTTGGGGGTCGTCTTGACACGGGCATTTTTCTATGGGGTGTGATGCGTCTGATTTTAATCCCTATCGCCACGTCTTTCCTTTATCAATACATACAGATTGGCCGTGCACAGTAGCAAACACGTTCAGATCGGCGACGGAGAGGGCGTTGCCCACCAGGAACGTACGCGTGCTCAGATGCTCGTTGAGTTTCTAAGCGTAGGACGCACACAGTTAGTCAGTCAGTCCGTCAGTCCGTCAGAGACTTCTCCCTCTTTTCTCTCTTTTCTCCCTTTTCTCTTCTCTCTTTTGTGTAGCTGTCGAAGGTATACCTGGAAGGCAGCGTTGATTTCCTTAGAGGACGGGCTCTTGAAGGTAGCGCTGGCCCAGCTCAACCACTCGTCAATCTGTCAAGTCATTAACACGACTATTGCCATGACGGTCCCTTTCTGGTGTACATACCTGGGCGAGCTCCTCCTTGTTAGCGCCCAGCAGCTCGGGCTGTGCCTTGGAAGCAAGGTATTTGCTAATCGTGTGAGGGCCCTCAATAGTCTCGCCATTGACCTGCCACGATTCAAGGTGTGAGTCATAGACGTGTGCATGTAGGCTATCCGTAGACGCGGCATGGGCTCACCTCGAGCGAAAGAGCGTCAGCCTTCTCGGCACGGGCGACCGACTCGGCCTTGGTGTACTTGTACACGAGGTGCACGTCCTTGTTGTTCTCCGGCAGACGAAGAGTTGCCATTAAAGAAGAATAGAATAGAAGAGTGGGACTGGGGACTTGGTGCGGTTACTGTTCTCCCCATAAGCGCTTCTCAGTTCTATCCCATAAATCCCGTCATGTGGCTTGGCTGTCAGCCATCGATACCTATCCAGATACCCATTCATAGACACAGGCATCTAGTCATTATGCGTCATGCCATACGCCACTGCTCGTGTTTCTCTGAAACTGTAACCCTATCGGCACATGATGGGTCTTACTATCTAAAGCATTGGAAGTGGAAGAAGGTCGAGAATTTTTTGATTTCCCTGTGGATGCACACTGTCTGGTAGCAGACGGGTTTGCACACGGCATTATGTTTCCATAGGTTTCCATATCCGCTATCCGTTGACAAGGCCAGCGTTGCGTGAGTGACATGAAGAATACCAAGGCACTACAAGTAAGGTGGAGCCGCAGGAAGGAGACACATGCTTACTGTCTTGTGCGTCTCGGTTCAAGCGCCGCCACTGCAGCCTATTCACGTAGATGCACTGCCCTATCCATACTAACCACACGGACGCGTGCTTATCCAGAGAGTGGGAACACCGCCTTGATAACCGCGTCTGGATAAGTGTGAGCTCTCTCTTTCTCTCTTTTGAAAAGATTAAAGTCACTAAAGCATATTCGTGAGCAGCACAATGGGGTGTGTCGCTCGGTTCGTCCGGCCAGGCAAACAACGAAAGAGTAGTTGGTCATTCCACAAACGTCGCTTTTTTTTACATATATAAGAGTGGGGGTCTACACGTGGATGGGATCTAGCGGTAAGGGTGGTCGGCCTGCAGGTTTCTATGGAAAGCGTTTGAGTGATTCCGTATATCAAAATCATAATAAAATAAAAGCGTACCTCTGGATCTCGACTTCCCACTTGTCACCGTTGGCAAGGAGCTTCTCCTTGTTGTACAAAAGCTCCTCGTGGGTCTCGGTGATATATTCGTAGTTGGCGGTCTCGACAATGGCATCCACTAAGAAGAGTAAGATAAAGGTAAGCACATCGATAGAAATCCAACCAGGTCCTCCGATGCTTACCAGGGCAGGCTTCCTGGCAGAAACCACAGTAGATGCACTTGGTCATGTCGATATCGTAACGGGTGGTGCGGCGCGAACCGTCCTCTCTAGGCTCGGCTTCGATGGTGATGGCCTGAGCAGGGCAGATAGCCTCGCAGAGTTTGCAGGCAATGCAGCGCTCTTCACCGGTGGGGTAACGACGGAGGGCGTGCTCACCACGGAAGCGGGGCGAGAGCGGACCCTTCTCCCACGGGTAAAAGATGGTGTAGGGCGCACGGAAGAACTGCTCAAGCACAATCCACATACCGCGCATCATTTCCGTGAACAGGAGCGTGTGTGCTGCGACATCGAGCACCTTGGGGTTGTACTCCCGATGGGGCTGCATGTTCTGGTGCTGAGGTTCCACCGGAGAGGCGTGCAATCGCATGGGGGTGTGGCTGAATCGAGCCACTTGCATGGGCGCAGCCACGAAACGAGCCGTCGCTGCCGGGGCTATTTAACGGGAACACACACATGCGGTCAATGGTCGATATCCTGTACAGACAAGAACCTGGGAGCATGAAGCTTACTGGCAAGGAAAGCACGGGTCGCGGGCGTAGCACGTGCCATCGCCAGAGAACTGGCAAGTCTCAGAGAGTTCATTATGGCAGAGAGTGGGGGGGGGGGATAAGAATTAAAGACGGGGGGGACGATGAAAGGCGCCTTGCTCTACCTCAAACTGGCCTTGACTTTCTCTCTGTCTGTGTATCTCCCACCCGCTGTTGACGTCACCAAAATTTATTTTGAGTGGCTTTCGGGCAAGGCTCCTTCTTTCCTATAGAGTGTGTTCCATGAAAGAAATACCATATCCTGCCCCCGCGCGAGATACACCACCGTCATCTCAGTGGGTGGGTTCTAACAAGGTGCGCATACATTGGAACCTAACCAGAAGATATAACCATGTATTTTTTTTTTGCGCGTAGTAGAGGAGAGAGCATATAGGCCACGCCAATCGAATCCATCCTTGAGTGGGATTAGTTGGCACGGCAAACCAGCTCCTTTTATCTTCAACTGAGATCCCATATCCTTAAACTAAAATTCAGAGGGAAAAATGAATAAAGGAGAGATAGACTTCTACATGGACTTCTTTGAATATGGGCATGATAGACAGGTATTGGTTGCAGGAGGCGGAATGAATCTTGGAGAGAGGTGTCTTGTGTGACGGTGAAATTCCAAGGTGGGGGCCAGTGGCTTGCCTGGGCCAAGTGTCAACTTTTGGTTACTTGCCCTCTTTTTTAACACAGACACATACTTATACACATAATGCTGGCATTACGGCGGTCGTTTGCTGGCCTGCGCATCCAGCCAGGAGGTACAAAGACACCTTCATGCGCCAACATGCCAACTCACTCATTGTTTCTTGCAGCCGCTGCCTCGAGACGTCTGTATGCGACGGTGGAAAGTAACGACAAGAAACAGCACCTGCGTGCAGGCCTGACCCCGGCTCATGTACCACAGCTCGACAAAATCGACTCGATCCTCGACTTTGACGACAGCCATCCCAAAGACCTGGACATGCCCAAACGCTTCCCGTCCCACCGCCCCGTCGAGGTGGCGCTCAACACCGTGAGCAACTTTGTCGATTCCCCCCTTCCCGTGCCGGAGCAGGCTCGCCTCATGAAGAAGGCGCTTGTGGTCAAGCGTGTCGTCAACATGAACGGCAAGGGCAAGCAGCCGTCGATGTATGCGCTGGTGGTTGTGGGCAACGGCAACGGTCTGGCCGGCTACGGCGAGGGCAAGGACGAGGAAGCGTCGCGCGCGACCTTCAAGGCCACCTCGCGTGCCATCAAAAACCTGCGCTACTTTGAACGCTACGACGACCGCACCATTGCGATGGATATCGCACACAAGTTCCACGCCCCCCGCCTCGAGCTGCGAAGTCGGCCGCCTGGATTCGGCTGCCGCGCCAACCACTATATCCACGAGATTGCCCAGTGCATCGGCATCAAGGATCTCTCCGGCAAGGTCCGTGGCTCAAGGAAACCCATGAACGTCATCAAGGCCACCTTTGAGGCCCTCACCGATCAAAGACAACCCGTCGATATCGCTCGCATGCGCGGCAAGAAGCTCGCTGATGTCCAAAACACCTACTTTGGTGGTGCCACTAAATAGACACTCTCTGCCCCCTATGTATAATAAAGAAGAATTCCGAAAATAGAAAGAACCCGGTGGTATCATCTGTATGTATAATTGGGTTGAAGCGATATGATATGATATGATATGACACGTGTATAGAAGTATGTCAGGCGAGGCGTGCACCGCAAGTCGAAGGGAAACAAACGAGAAACCGCGGCGCGCCTGTATACGTACGTGCGTGTGTGTGTGTGTGTATAAGTGTGTTTTCTGTTTGTGGTACATAGGGCAAACAAAGACAAGGCGATAGCAACAAAAAGGAAGGAGGTCAGATATGGACATATGCAATTGGGAAACAGCAATAGGATGGAAAGTAGCAAGGGAAACGACGTATGCTATATTATATACAATGGGAGGCAGGAAGCAGGCAATGGATCGAAGGCAGACGGTGCCGATGGACATCCTTGTAGAGTTCCGCAACGGGAGGAAGCAGTGGGGGTGGTGGAGGTGAATTGGGCTGGTCGTCGCCGCTACTTGAGCTTGTGTCGTCATTCTGCGTATAAAAGAGTGCCAGGGGCGTTTGTTCAGGGTCGTCCCTCTGCGAGAGCCGGACGCCATGGCACTTAGCAATGTGCCTCGTGAGCTGGCCGCGCCGCCAGAAGGACTTGTAGCATTCCGGCGCAGGACACTGGTAGAGACGCGCATCCGCTTGCTTTCGTGCGACGTCCCGGACGGGGGAGGGCGAGGGTAAGCGAGAGCTTCCTTCTGGAGACGACGCCGGGGAAGACGCACTGGAAAGGGGTTGCGTCATGAAGCGCAAGATGGAGCAATGCTGCTGCTGCCGAAGATATGCTTCTTCGTCGTCGGGCGAGCGCGAATGGGATACGCGCCGTGGCTTCTGCTTGCGGTGGAGCAGCACGGACGGGGGCGACACATGGACGCGAATGTGTCGGCTCAGCTCGTCGGATCGCGCAAAGCGCTTGTCACAGTGCGGATACGTGCACGCGTGCGGCTTCTCGCCGGTGTGGGTCCGGACATGCCGTACCTTGTGCTCGAGCCGGTAGAATGATTTGCAGCAGTAATCGCATTTGTACGGCCGTTGGTGGGCCACGCGTGGATCGACACCGAGAGTGAGATCAGCCGCCATGTTCTGTATATGTATGCGTATGTGCGGAAATGTATATCACTGATTATATATGTATAAGAGACCGAGAGAACTCAGATCACCGAATGCAGAAAGAAGAGCAAAAAGGAAAAAGGGAAAGAACAGATGCGAAGGGTCACAACGAAGGATTACGAGAAGAGTTGGAGAAGATGGGCATCTAACGAACAAAAAAAAAAAGAGAGGAGAAGGTTCGAGTCCGTTTGCTTAAATGCATTTCGGGTGCAAGATGAGTACTGTAATTTATTTATGTAGAGCCAAACTTTCTTTTCTATTCCGTGTCACCCACACACGACGTAACATTTTGCCCGCCCTTTAGGCGCGCAGCATAGAGGGACGTGTTGGCTTACTCTGTGTGTGTGTGCCTCGCGATCGTACTTTTGGCACTCCGGTTGGCTTTATGCACATCATGATGGAATTTACAACTGGTGTTGTTACCCCATAGCTTATTTACCCACCCTCATTCCCCACATATTCTTTACTCTAACGGGTTCCCTACTTGATTTCTCTTCCCATCTTGACTGATCTTGCGCCGCGCACATCCCCCCCCCCCCCCAAATCCTCCCCCTAATCCCCACACATACACCCTATTTTTTTTTTTTTTGCAGACGCTTTACCACTGCAAGCGTTTCAGAATTTTTTTTATTTTCCACTTTACGCATCCTGTGACCAACCATCACCATGCTGTTTACTTAATAAGATACAACACAGAGACACACAGGCATCCACCCGCTCATAGTATAGGAGCTCACGCAGACAAGCTCCTTGCATAGAGAATAAATCATAAACCAGCTGTATCACAACAGAGTTACATACTAGGATACCATGTGGGGTACATTACATTTTTTTTATATTACGCAATTACTTTTGGTTCTGCCGGCCACAGCTGGACGCACTGACCCCCCAGGTCCGACAATCCTGTCCACTCCAGCCTGTGTGCGATTATTGCGGTAGTACTAGACTGTTTTCGGCTGCAACGTCCTGATATAGGATTGAAGAAGAAAGGGCTTCTTCTCTTGATCGGGCCTGTCCGGCACTGCCGAAACAAGCCATTCCTTGTTTGTATACTGTAAACGGCAAATCGACGGTCGTTGTGTCACATGCTCATCATCCTCTCTGTCGGACCCCTTCCCCTTTTCCTCTGTGGGCGGGTCCCCGTTGCGTATCATGTTGCTGTCGTGCGCACACACACTCGCACATAATCTCTCAAATGGCAGATCATCTGTCTTGCGTCTTCCTTTTTGGCTCTATACTACTCTACATAAATAATTTCGGAAGGGTCAATTTTTATTCTCGTCTCACATTCACTGCCGCCCCCCACAACGAACGGACGGTGTCATCGTGAGAGCTCATGCGTGGCTGGTGGGCGATGTGACATGAAGATATAAAGGGGGTGCGGTGATCGGAAGCCATACTAAAACGCGTGCGGTATATGTCACCAGGCTGCATCCGTGTGTATAGGGTATATCCATCAAGGCAGAACCTTACTTTTTTGTCCCTGAAACAGTCCAAAACGCCTCGATCGGAGAAACTCGTCATCACTGAAAAAAAAAAAGGTCCCTGGAACCCTTTCGACTGACAGGCGTGTTGCATCATGGCTCGCCAACTCTCTTTTTTTTTATGGGGTGTCCAAACCGGCACGCTCCGTGTGAACATAAATAAGGCACACGCCATGCGTTCTTTATAAATAATAGCCTCTTTGCTTTCTATGCATACCAAAGATGCAAAACTCTATGTAATAGAACAATCCTCGAAGTGGAAGCAGTAGTAGTAGAGTGACACGACAGGTATGCCTATCAACGCCATCTCACTTAACGTGCAGCATGCATGACGACTGGGCTGCGCAAAAAAAATTTCTGCGATTATGTCCGGTTACTCTGTTGTGTGATACCATAGAGTATCATAGCGTACAGTACCCGCGCGATAAGTTGATCACCTCCATCAGGGAAAAAAAATGGATCAGCTTGTTATATTATCAGCTTATCGGCTACTGATATTGTGCTGCGTACGATTATGGGCATTTTTTACAAAAAAGAATAAACTTTGAAAGTTGTTCGACTTCTGAAGTATCCATCTTACGCGCGGGTACTGTAGAGGTAACAGATCAGGCCCCTTGTTTCGGATCAATCACATCCTTTTTAGTTGTTGATAGATTTTCTACGGACCTTGGTATCAATGGCAACAACAGCAGATAAAAAGCTGGGCAGCGTATTAAAGAGGGTACGCGGAGTTTGGAACATTCGACGTCTCTTTGCGTAAATTTCGACATGTATGGACATATAGTTCGGGCTTTTGCAGTGTGTCCCAAAAGCTGGAAAAACGCCTTTGTTTGTCTCATTTTGTTTTCTGCAAAATATGCATAGTTTTGTATGCACGTATCATCGCACTGCATACACATACGAAGCGTAATTATACTTAGCAGTCAAAAGTGACATTTCGACATGCCAAGTTAAAACAAGTATTTGCGCTTCGCAACTCCATTGTGTCGCATATAGGTCCGCAAGCGACGTATACGAAGACTGTTTGCAAGGCTGTCTAATTCACATGCACTTCATACGGAAGATGGACGGCTGTTGTGGAGCTCCACAGGGTTCTCAATAGATAAATATATAAAAGTGAGGTCGATGAACCGCTCCAATACATCGACCAAGAATGGCCTTTGAATACAGGCAATACAGGTGCCAGCCAGTTCCGCAGCGGTGATGTATCCTCATTCGACTTCTTTACCTCAACTTTGAAATTGGCAGGAGAAAGCGACATGATACATTATGCGACGAAATTTTAATCACATACTGTATCTATCAAGTTTCCCGGGATATTGTTCCACTCGGCATTCTGCGAGCTTCACAAGGTCTTAAAGACCCTTATACTTTTCTCGATAGCAATCTAACACACCCTTCTTCCCTGGAGACGGATGCAGCCAATATGATTAATTAACGAAAGTTTGCATACGAGTAGTGGTAGACATATGTTGAGCGGAGACTGTCAATAGAAAAGATGTTTTTACGGTCAGCAGCATGGCAAAAACCGAGGTAACGGAGAAGCGCACCTTCCGGTACGTGATAGTGGCTGGTTTGAAAGCGTTTTGAGCGGGGACAAGTTGCCTGATCGATGTTCATGAAGAGAAATCAACGTGCCGTCTTATATACTTCCAATGCACCGGAAACCATCTTAAATTTTTGCGGAGACATATGCGCTCCACTTTCTATGTGCTGACTAGGCTCTTACGTGCATTCTTAGGATGTCCATGATCTAAAGCCGTAGACGAAATTTCTACATATGCATGCGGAGACTTCCGTGACCTGGCACCCACAAAATCACTTATTACTCTCGAGCGCATTAAGTGCAAGCATTTATGGGTCGCGAAATTTATTGGATGGTGATTCGTACAGATGTTTAGAAAAGAGGTGTCAAAGGTCATGTTAAAGTCATTCACGGGTAGTCAGGGTGTATGTTTTTTTACAGGGCACCAGCACTGATCCCACCAGCGACAGTCTTGGAATCGAGACCACCGCCACGACCGGAACCACCACCACTGCTACTGATCAGACAAGTGAGTGTGTGGGGTTAGGGACCGCCAACACCTGGGAATTATTGACTAAAAATCACGAGCGGCAGCAGCGGCAGCAGCGGCAGCAGCGGCAGCAGCACGACGGACAAAGTCAAGGCCACCAATGCTAATACCAGACCCAGAACCAGCCTGAGCACCAGAACCAGATTCACCACCAGCCCCAGAACCAGACAGAGCACCAGAACCAAGCTGAGCGTAAACTGCACCGAAAAGACATATAACGGCCGTAGCGGCTAAGAGAAAGGAGGAGCGCATGATAATTTTAAGTTGGTATGATATCTGCTTGAAAGCACGCAGCTTATATAGCCTTTTTTTTTTTTCTCGCCAGACCAAATTTTGCTAACCCCTGGCCGGGCACTCCTGAAGCAAAATAGGATTTTCCTACTGATCATACAAAACGCCGATATGCATGAGAAAAGGAGACCTACTTGAAAGGCTAAGTGATCAACGGATGTATGTGAGTGAGATAGCCAGAAGGGCCGAGCCAGTAATCTGTACACACCACTGCTGTATTGCAATTCATCTCATGGGATTTGCTTGAATACAGGATTGGAGACAAACTAAGTAAGTTTTAACAGCTATACATCATCTGCGATACTCATTACCTACGTAATGTATCATACAATAATCAATGAATATACGAGATAATTGATAGAACGCATATCTATGCAAGCTCCAGAATCATATATATATATATATAGTGCTGTCAACAGTACATCGAAAATTTTGGATTGTAAAATTTAGCGGGTCAAAGTTTGGTATAAGGTTCATGAATGGTATCGTCACAGAATGACATTGGCCAGACAGAACACTCCAGACGATAGACAGGGTAAAAGCATACGCGATTCTCTGCTAAAAAGGCAGCAGCACTATCCCAAGTAGAGGTTCACCGGCCTTTCTCGGAGTTGGTTAGGCCAAATAGGTTTGCGCCATCTTTTCTGCGGCAGGAGCATTAGCGGGTACGAAAGAGGGAGGGGCGATCACAGAGGCGCATGAGTTCCCCTTGGGCACAACCCCCTTGGGATGACCTGTGGCAGTAGTGGCACATCCATCCAGGCCCATAGCTCTCAAGAGTATTGATAGCGTTAGCGACATTGGCAAGGCTGTAGGTAGCAGAGACGGCAGTCCTGCTTCGAAAATTTAAGATGGACAACCCCGACTCTATTTCCCATCTTATATCTTACAGAGGTGATTAGTACAATTTTTTGCTGAACTTTTCTTGGTATCTCTGTGTTAAAACATTGACTCATACTAGTTCATAAAAAAGAGTCTTTTAATTCTCCGTAATTGTGCCCCCTACAGCACGAGCACACCCATCGGTATTGACGGGTGCATGTGTAGAAGAGTTTTTCGAGTACTCCCGCCGTCCAAAAGACGGAGCTGCTATGTTTGCAATTTCATGCTCTTGAAACACAGGTTCATGCAATTGCACCGACAAAACCTCAATGCAGCAGGAACAAGGAACAAAATGTTCACGGGGTAAGTAGATTTCGAGTGGTAGATACAGAATATATATCAAAAATATCTCGCTTTGTTAGAGAGCGACATAAAACAAATATTCTGTGCGGCTACTCACGCTTTCATGTAAAATTTCAATTCACTAGAAATCATTGTGGAAGAGCTCTGAAAAAAATAGCTGTGTGGGTGTAATAATCCCTTCTTTAATGTTTACTGGTCAGTAGCAAGTTGATCGTCGGTTCTGAGATGAACAGTGCTCAACTAAAAAGAGATATTGTATTCTCCTGCTTACAATATCAATCGTTTTAATGCAATATCCACGCGAGAAGCTGGTCGACGCCGTCAGGCAGATGATAATAAAGTTTTTGTGTGAGCACCGTACATTGCAGAAAAGGATACCAAGATTGGCTAATAAAGGAACTACAAGCTGACGGTATAAGCAAAGGTCCACTGCGAATTTCGATGTGGTAATAGTTCTTTAAAAGTATGCATGCTGTTAACATGGAAGCACAATACAATCAATAATAAAAGAGCAGTCAAGATGTATTTTTGTCTTGCTCCTGATGGCCTTTTATGCAGCAAATAAAAGAAGCACCCTCTAGTATAAATATGTGAGTGCTATAGACACTGCATCGAACAAATGCCAGAATCTGGATGGGGTAGATAGGCCTTGTGGAAAGCAAACATGCTTTCCTGGTGATGACTCAGACATGCATATTAAATGGAGGTAGTGCACAGAGGATACACCACTTAGGATGCGCTTCTGATATAGCATGGGTATGTTATGATGAAATAACTTGTTTATTAAACACTGTCCGCATGCAAGTACACGTTTTGGGCGCAGAGATGTACCAAAAAGCAGGGCACTTTCCACTCTGAGCAGTTTGCCTGGATCATTCACGATGGATCAAAGACTGTCTTTCCTGAAGATGAGCTATAGTCACTTTACTCTTCATTCGAATAAAATCCGGGTGTATTTTTTTTTTATGTAGCTATTCAAGGCATGAATACGTATATCCAATAAATGGGACTATCTACTCGATGACGGGGTTCGAATTGGCAAGACGTAAGCGGGTGAAGAGACGACATTACGCGTATTTCACTCTTCTCTCCAGGCACATACAAACACACATCTCGTCACCATGGTACAATTCAGTCTGCAGTATTAATAGCATATCCTAAACGTGTACTGCTTAGTCTATTATGCACTATAACGGCGGCTCGGTGGTCGCCATGGTCGGAAAAGATTGCGTCGCGATCGCAGCTGACAAACGTCTCGGCCAGCAATTCATGACGGTTTCCACCGATTTTCAAAAGATCTTTCAGAGCACTGAGAAGTCCTTTATTGGTCTGCCTGGACTTGCCACCGATGTCTTGACTCTGTAAGCAGAAGCACGGTGTTCGCTCTGTGTAGCTCTGCGTCATTGACATGTGTCTTTTCTTAGGGCCGAACGTTTCCGATTCAAAATCAACATGTACAAGATGCGCGAAGAACGCGACATTGAGCCGAAAACGCTTGCACACATGGTCTCTTCCACATTATACGAACGACGGTAAGACAGACAAAAGAAAGAAAACGAGGTGACATTGTACCCATATGTACCTTGATAGATTTGGTCCGTATTTCGTTGAGCCGGTGGTAGCAGGTCTCGGCAAGGACAACAAGCCGTTCATCTGCTCGATGGATTTGATTGGATGTATCAACTTTGCCAAAGACTTTGTCGTGAGCGGCACAGCAGGCCCCAACCTCTACGGCATGTGCGAGTCTGTCTGGGAGCCCGATCTCGAGCCTGAGGACCTGTTTGAGACCATTTCACAAGCCTTATTGAACGCTCAGGACAGAGATGCCCTTTCCGGATGGGGTGCTGTCGTCCACATCATGTAAGTATCCTTTCTATTTGGTATGATGGTCTTACTCACCTTCTTTATTTAGCACCAAGGATAAAATCATTACGCGATCGCTCAAGGGCCGACAGGTATGTTCCTTTTTGCCATATTTCTTTTGTAAGATGCTGAAAAAAACTATTCATTTTTATAGGATTAACCGCACATTTATATCAATAAACCTATGGATTAAAAAGACATGAAATATTCGACGCTATCGACGGGTACAAAACACACAAATGGGCTATACGAGAGATGGATGATAGTGAAACGATGTCACGTGGCCCTACACAAAGACAGGACAAACCAAAAGTACACAAACATTTTTATTGTACACGTCTTTTCAAACGAAGGGTAAGGAAGATATAATGAAGAGATGGAAGAAAAAAAAAGATGGGGAAAAAAAGTACATGGTGTATGCAAGGTATATATGTACACTATAGACATCGATACAAACAAGTTGGGATAAAAGGACAGACACATAGAAACACATTGCTAAGCGCGCGAGCCTTGAGCAAACGACTGCGGTGTCTCACGGAGGAAAGAGGAAGCCGGGTCGGCCTCGCGTGCTTGGGTGAATTTCTGGGCAGGCAGCTCGTAACGGATATCCAATTCCGTCAAGATGTCCTTGAGCGCGACCATAAACATGGTGCGCCGCTGGAAGCGCAGGCCGAGATCCTGCCAGTTGCCCTTGTGCGGCAGCCAAGCGGTCAGGATGATCTGGTTGACGTCCACAATGTCGGTCACTCGCAGATCTGAGCCTGGTGCAAAGTCACGGGTCTTGCTGTCGACCCAGGCACGGACGCGGTCCTGGAGCTCACGCAACTTTTCGGTCGAGGTGCGGAAATCGATATTGAACACGATCGACTCGCCCATGGAACCGGAGCGCCGGACGTTCGTGATCAGCTTGGTCATGAGGACCGTTGTGGGAGCGTACACCTGCTGGCCGTCACCCCGAATAAACACGGTGCCCATAATACCAAGGTTGTGGACAAGCAGAAATTGGTCGTCAATGATTACATAGTCACCCGCGTCGTAAGGGTGTGTCACAAACAAGAAAAGGGTGCTGTCGAATGTGTTCTTGCACGTGTTACCAAACACAAAGGTGAGCGCCACCAGACAGGATCCGAGGGGCACGAGCGACTGCCACACGTCGACATGGAAAACGGCAAGAGAAATAAACACGGTGGCGAGAGTCGAAACGATCAGCAGCATCGCATCGATCTTGCCCAGAGCCTGGCTCGTATCACGCATGGACTGGGCCAGCGCCTTGCGCTCGCGGTAAATTTGGATGACCGTATCGCGGAACTCGCGCCGGCTCAGGTTGCCGTTGCCATCCTTGTCAAACACGTTGAATGCGGCTTCAGCCTCCTCCCGCTTCGCAAAGTACTTGAAAAATCGCTCCTTTTCAAGATACTTCTCATCTGCACCGGCGAGCGAGTAAAACAGTTTGCGCGCAACCTTTTTCGCAAATTCGTTCGAATTGATGTCAACCTTGTCACGGTTAATCCGGCTCCGAGCTTGCGGCTGGTCGGTCAGGACAATGTCGTGGAGTTTCTTCTGGAGCTGACCAAACAGCTGCTTGTCGCCGGTGTTGCGGGGTGTGGAGCCTCGGGAGGAGGGCGGTGTTGTATTGTATTCTTGCTGTAAATTGTTATTCGACCGGCGATTGCGTAGCAATCCTGACGACGCCGTTGGTTCGTGGTGCTTGACCTCGGATTGGCTCAGCGCATCCAAGACTGAGTAATTATCGTGTGAGTTTGTGCATGTCCAATTATTCACCATTATTGATACATACTCTTGAGTGCATATCGGTTCTCTCGGAGACGGGTATCAAATGCAAATCGGTTGAATCTCGTGGCTATCGTACACTCTGTTGGTCTTCCGAATTCCCGTTATACAAGCCATGACCTTACCAATGATCTGGATAATAGTTTTTTGCACGAGTAGGAAACAGCATGCAACAAAGACACAAGCAAATGCCTTGAAAACGTACTGGGAGTAGCCTTGGTCTTTGATAGACTAGAAATAAAGATAATAATAGACAAAAGAGCAGATTGGAAATTAACGGCTGCCATAGAAAAAGATCGTTCGAACTTACGTCAAAAGGGTAATCGGTCAGAAAGGCCCAGCAACCCCAATTGAAGGCAGACACAATCACTAGGCCGATATACCGTCGCAGCGTCATGTAGTACTATTGGCCCAGAACGTTTGTCACACATTGCCCATTTCCCATTTACAAAAAAACCTACCTCCATGTGGGATTTGACGCGCTCGGACCGCCGGCCCTTGAAAATCTTTGTCCAGAGTGAAACCACCGACGGGACGAGTTCAACGACCATCGTCGTCAACCAGAAAATATGCCACATCGCGGCTGCCCAGTACATCCAGCACTGGACATTGGACCGTACATTCTTGAAACCAGGCTGCGCTTTCTCCGCATCGCTCGGGCGAGGGAAATAGACGTAAAAGCAGATGGCGATCGTGATAAAGACGCCCGAACCGAGGACGGCGATGATCAGGCGCTTCATGAACGGCGACAGGTACGGCCAGCAGCAGCAGTAGCGTCGCCGCCGCCGGATCGCAGCTGTGATGCGCTGCCGAGTGGTCGGGCGTCGCTTGGGCTGGTCTGGATCGGCGTCCCAGTCAAAGTCCTCGTCGTCGTCTTCTTCGATACGTTCTTCGACAATAGGTTCTGGGGCTTTTTCGTCAAAGTGGGCTTCCAGGTTGTTGTCCCAGGACCGGTCGACCTGCGAGGCGGACGAACGCCAAAAGTAGTCGTCTCCGCCCGGTTCGCTCGAGGGTGTCATATCCACCAGGTGGTGGCCTTCGACTTCCTGACGTACAGGCATCGGGCTCGCATCTGTACAAAGTTTGCATGATTGTTATGAATTTGTGTTGCCATGCTATGTTTCCATTGTGTGCTAGGTAGGACATGTCTGTACCTTGAAGTAGGCCGCCCTCGTCCTCGTCCTTTTCCTTGATGCGTACTGACTTTTTCATAGCAAGAGGAGAAAAGAGAGTGAATTAACGAAGAAGAGAGAGTGAATCGGTCTGCAAAATATGGAACAAGATGAATTGCTTTGAAACCATCTTAAATGGTCTTTGAAATAGTTCTCTGTTTTCTCGACGCGGAGATACAATCGCTCGATCAGGGTCGAACTGGGCGGTCTGGACACCACTTTTTTCTTTTGCCTAACGGCCTATGACCGCTAATTTTAGGTGCGGAGTCTTCAGATTTTTCGCTTCTTTGGTTCCAAGACGTCTGCTATTTTCATTTGTCGTATGGGCTTCTTGGATCGACCGCACACGACGAGGGCCTAGACGCATGAAGCCAAGAAATTCTACGGACCCAAGTTATTTCTATTCTTTTCTTCATCTTAACTTTCTCGTCTCTAAAAAAGAAACTTTATGATCTACGCTCTGTCTGACGACAGGATTAAAGTGAATGAATCATCTCATATGAAATTTTCGCGTTAGCATTCTTGGTTGATATTAACCGGGGTCCCCCCCCCCCCTTGTTGAATGCATTCATGATTTGCCGCCCACGGAGAAGGGTGAGGCAACATACTTCATATTATATCGAAATAAATAACGAGGTATTCTGTCGTTCTGTCCATTATTAACAAGCAATACGAGTTATCACCGTGACTGTTTCCTTGCGCGTCCATGCAGGAAATCGATTTCCAGATTTGCTCCTTCTTTTTGGGCGTGTGTATGTGTTGCGTTTAGATTTGTTTTATGCAAGTGCTTTTATCGGAGTGCGAACGGGAAGGTAAGGGTTTTCATGCATTGTTTGGTATTGTTTATTCCTTTATTTTTCTTTCCAACATTTTTTCCCTTTATTTACCCTTTTACCTCACTACACACCGCATCCCATCCATCAGCAGAAGTACCCAAGTGAGCCATGGCAGAGACAGAGACTTTCTCCTTCCAGGCTGAGATCTCTCAGCTGATGAGCTTGATCATCAACACCTTTTATTCGAACAAGGTGTGTGAAACAAAAAGACGACCGATTATTATTAAACAAAGTCCTATGAACGTGTCTTGTAGGAAATCTTTCTTCGTGAGTTGATCTCCAACGCGTCTGATGCGATCGACAAGGTGCGCTACCAGTCGCTGACCGATCCGTCCGTGCTCGACACGCAAAAAGACCTCTTCATCCGCATCACACCCGACCGACAAAACAATGTTCTGAGCATTCGCGACTCCGGTATCGGCATGACCAAGGCCGATCTGGTCAACAACCTGGGTACGATCGCCAAGTCTGGCACCAAGGCGTTCATGGAAGCCCTCTCGGCCGGCGCAGACATTTCCATGATTGGCCAGTTCGGTGTCGGTTTCTATTCGGCTTACCTCGTGGCCGACAAGGTCCAGGTGATCACCAAACACAATGACGACGAGCAGTACATTTGGGAGAGCGCGGCTGGCGGGTCGTTTACAATCACACGGGACGAAGTGAACGAGCGCCTCGGTCGTGGCACGGAGCTGCGTCTGTTTATGAAGGAAGACCAGCTCGAGTACCTCGAGGAGCGTCGCATCAAGGACGTCGTCAAGAAGCACTCTGAGTTTATCTCGTACCCGATCCAGCTCGTGGTGGAGAAGGAAATCGAGAAGGAAGTGCCTGATGAGGAGGCCAAAGCCGAAGATGAGTCAGAGGACAAGCCGCGCATCGAGGAGGTCAAGGATGAAGACGAAAAGGAAAAGACAAAGAAGATCAAGGAAAAGATCATTGACACCGAGGAGCTCAACAAGACGAAGCCGATCTGGACGCGGAATCCAGAGGATGTCAGTCAAGAGGAGTACGCCCAGTTTTACAAGTCGCTCACCAACGACTGGGAGGACCAGCTCGCCGTCAAGCACTTTTCGGTCGAGGGTCAGCTCGAGTTCCGCGCCATCCTGTTTGTGCCCAAGCGCGCCCCGTTCGACCTCTTTGAGGGCAAAAAGAAGCGCAATAACATCAAGCTCTACGTACGCCGCGTCTTTATCACGGATGACTGCGAGGAGCTCATCCCGGAATGGCTCAGCTTTGTCAAGGGCGTGGTCGACTCGGAGGACTTACCGCTCAACATCTCGCGTGAGATGCTCCAGCAGAACAAGATTCTCAAGGTCATCCGCAAGAACCTCGTCAAAAAGTGTCTCGAGATGTTCCAAGAGATTGCCGAGGACAAGGAGAACTTTGACAAGTTTTACGAGGCATTTTCCAAAAACCTCAAGCTTGGCATCCACGAGGACTCGCAGAACCGCAAGAAGCTCGCAGATCTCCTGCGCTATCCGTCCACGACCTCGGGCGATGAGATGACCTCGCTCAAGGACTACGTGACGCGCATGTCCGAGAAGCAAAAGAACATTTATTACATCACGGGTGAATCACGTCAGGCCGTCGAGCACTCGCCCTTCCTCGAAGGTTTCAAGAAGCGCAAGTTTGAGGTCCTCCTCATGACGGACCCCATCGACGAGTACTGCATTCAGCAGCTCAAGGAGTATGATGACAAGAAGCTGGTCTGCATCACTAAGGAGGGTGTCGAGCTCGAGGAAGACGAGGAGGAGAAGAAGCGACTCGAGGAGGAAAAGAAACAGTATGAGCCGATTTGCCAGGCCATCAAGGAGACCCTCGGCGACAAGATTGAAAAGGTCATTATCTCGGATATCCTGACCAGCTCGCCCTGCGTGCTCACCACCGGCCAATTTGGCTGGTCGGCCAACATGGAGCGCATCATGAAGGCCCAGGCCCTGCGTGACTCCAGCATGTCGGCCTACATGGCCTCGAAAAAGACGCTCGAGCTCAACCCGGAGCACCCCATCATCAAGACCTTGAAGACCAAATTTGAGGCGGACAGCGGCGACCGCACCGTCAAGGACCTCACCCAGCTCCTCTACGAGACCGCGCTCCTCACCTCGGGCTTCTCGCTCGATACCCCCGCCGATTACGCGACGCGTATTTACCGCATGGTCTCACTCGGCCTCAGTATTGACGACACGACCGAGGACGATGAGCCCATGGAGACGGCGGCACCAGCAGCCGCAGAAGGACAAGAGACATCATCCAAGATGGAAGAAGTGGACTAATTTGTATATTTTATGAACAGTAGGAGAGGTGCGTGTATAAGGCCCTTTTTAGTCGATTTTTACATTTTGATAAATCTTGCGTACAAACAAGTTTGCGGCGGAATGGCCGACAAAACCTAAGAGATAGATACGCGTTGAGTGAAAAATGAATCAACCTAACACATCACTGTTCTGTCCTACCCAACATGCAAAACATGCCCAATGCCAATAAGGCCGTGTATCCAAAGTAGTAGCTTGTCTGAAACATGCCAGTCATTCTGTACGCGGTCCAAGCGAGTGAGCTTTTGATTCGTTTTCATTGGCTTTGACTTACTTTGTCTTGGCGAAGAAGTAATATACGGAATACAGGTACACATAGACAGACGTCGAAGCGCATGTCATGAAGCTCAGCCAGTGCCTATTCGACATATCAGCAATCTATGATCCCCGTTTTTCCCGTTTCCCTAGACTTACCACCGGTGATCTTCTGCGTTCAACAAAAAGTAGGTGGCCACGATGGCCACGCACGCGCTGACAATGATGAGGATCAGAAAGACCAGGAACATGAAGCCGTAGACATAGTAGATCTTGTAGGTCCAGAACGATGTAAAGATAAAGTACATCTCGATAAAGATCGAGCCAAAGGGCAGGATACCACCCATGGCCGTGATCATCAATGGCTCGGCCCACCACACCTTCTCTGGGATCGGGCGCGGGATGGGGTTCACGCGGCAGGGAAAATCAGCATGCGAGCCCCAGTTGCGGCCGACGATCGCGCCGAGCAGCGTCAAGGGGAAGCATAAAAAGACCCAGATCGCCAGCATCGCGAGCTATCCCTCACGACTTAGCTTATGCTTCCTGTGCAACCTCTTTATTTTGCCCACTTACCATGATCGAAAATGCGATCGCCCGCGAGCTCGAGTAGTAAATGGCGACACTGTTGACGTAGCCACCAATGAGCACGATCGCGCCGGGCCAGATACTCGCCGTCAGCAACACGTTGCGTACCCACTCCTTGCCGCCATAGCGCGCATAGTACCGCGCGCTCGTGTAGCCCGCAATGCCGGAGGTCAAGGCGTACAAAAAGATCGTGGCCGTCAAGATTGTCGCCCGCTCGGCATAGAGGTCACCCACGATGGTGTACAGGATCACCACACCCGCCAAGATTACGAGCTGGCTGCCTGTGCCCATCAGGGCAGACATGACCATCAGCCGCGGTGGCTGTCGAAACACATCGCCGTGGACTTGTTTCCAGCCATAGTCATCACCCAGGTCCCGGTCCTATTGAGAGCACGTTAGCTTCCGCGCCTTCCACCACCCGGCGAGAGATACTTGCAAAGTCAGCGAGGCCTTCCTCGCGGTCGTAGCGGGCATAATCACGCTTGATCGTCCGCAGCAGAATCACCGAGACCAGGCCGGTCAAGAAGAGAACCATCATGAACGAGCTAAAGATTGAGAGCCAGTGGACCTTTTTTCCAAACGATGAGCATCAGAGCACGACCAGCAGTGTATGTATTTCGTTTCTACCTTGTGCTCGAAAAAGTCGGTCTCAAGAAGGCGTTCGAAACGGTTTTCAAAAGGGGTGGTGGTGGGCGTCCATTCGACCGAGTAAGTGAACTCGACATCAAGCGAGTGGTCTCCCGCGTTCAACGGCACCTCGTTGCCATATTGGAGCAGGACGGCAATGATCTAAAGAGGAACAGGATAAGGACCGTCTCCCATCCTAGGTAGAGAGAAAGAAAAACAAGCTTACCCTGTCTTGATTGTATTCAATGACAAACGTCTTGTGGGTATAGAGGTAAAAGGTGCGCTGATCGTTGCTAACGTCCTCCAGGCTGTCCTGTGTACCGATGGGGCTGCTGACAGGCAGATCGTCTGCAAGGCACATACATGTTCATATTCATTGTTCATTCAGTAGTTGATCAACCGAGTGGAAATAGAGCACTGACCGACGAACATGGTGAACCAGTAATCATTGTCCAGGGCGTACCGCATGACGCGAATATTCTCGCTGTCAAAGGTGCTACGGCATATCGGCGCATTGTTCACGGTTTCTATACAACGCTCAGTGACATGACCCTTGTTTGAAAAAGGAACCATACCGAGAAAACGAATGGGAATGCCCGAGTTTATAAGGTCCATGCCCTGAAGGGCTTCACCCAAGGTTTCGTGATGATGCTCGACGGCAGAGGTGCCTCGGCAGAACGGAAGCTGGTAGTAAGGGTACGTCTCTTGTCGATTGTTGAGTGGGCCGACCGTGTTCATCCATGCCACGACTTCCTCGCCATGCTGGTACTGTAGGTGTATATTTTTACGTGTTATATATATCGTTTATACAAGTTTATATGCCACGTATTTAAAAGGCAGGCGCTCATTACCACATGGTTGTGTTCGTCAGCGCGTGAAAAGCCGGACAGGCACAGAATTATCGCCAAGACGATGGCGGTCGACAAGTTCATCCGCCAAGGATTCATGGTGACAATGCAATGCAAGCAAGAGAAACGGAAAGAAAGAGAGGGGTAGAGGAGTTGTGTTATGTATTTGAAAATACGACAATAGAATGAACACTCTTTCTATAGCACTCGGCTGGGCCTCAACCAACCTTTAAACACTTCTCGGACCACAATTTGTCACACCCGTTCTCTTCCTTCCACATACATTTTGTTGTCTAGTATTGCCTGTTTTCGAGCATTATCTCGTTCACCTTGTCAAAACTTACTGTTGTCATACTACATTTCCGGTATATCACAGCTCTATACAATGGCATCCTTGTCACGATTCTTCCTAGTTCACTCTTCCGCACAGATATTTCAGTGTATTTAGACAACAAAAGTCTCATTTCTCATTGAGGGGTATATATAAATATATATAGGGAAGGGTGAGGAGAGAAAGTAGGGTGCTCCCTGTTTGAACATGATTGGATCCAAAGTTCCAGAGTCTTATTTCAGGCACCATCGTCGACTTGATTTGGCTCGCTGTCAACCTGAGCATCTTGCTCGCCCGCACCCTCCTCGGTAGGATGGTCAGAGCGCGTCGACTGCTTTTGCTTTTGATACAGCTGCTCCAAAGCAGGCCAACGTGATGCAAATTCAGGGTGTCCTGGCCGGTCCTCGGGTGCTAGATGGTCTTCCAGTCGTTTCAGCGATCCAAATACATCCGTCGCCATGGCGTGGAGCTGCTGAGATTGGATCCCTAGCTTCTTTACTGGAAGCAAATTAACAAAAGAAGAAACATGGAACGGCATGGTACGCACTGTCATTGGCCTTTTCTGTCACAAGACGCGCTTGGCTCAACGCCAGCAGGAGGGCCTGGGTGGTTTGTGCGCTCAGTTCATCGACGTACTTTATCCGTTGCAGAAGCAGTCGCTATCCTTGGAGTCAATACACACACAGGGGAAACAAGGCGTCTTCTGGTTCTTTACCTGATCATGACTGATTCCACCAAGGTGTCTTCGCATATGGGTTTTGAGCTCACGCTGGATCTCTATCAGAGGCTCTGCCGGCACTGGGGAGAGTGAACCATCAGATCGCAATAGCGTACAATAGCGCTGAACTTACATAGGACGTCCGCCTTTGTCTTGTCTTTTGTAAGTCGACTTGCGAGATGGATGCCTAACAGACTTTCAAGGCCAGAAGTTCGCTCGGATGAATCTTTGACGAGAGGGAGAAACTAGACGCGATGTTAACCCAACCATGTCAGCCGTATTTTTTTTCTTTTTCTGGAGTTTACAGGTCGTAGTGCTTTTAACCGTCGAAGCACTTCATCCTCCTCGTTGTCCGTTGCTGCCTCGGTCACTTGAATAATGCCCTGCCAAAAATAAAGGGAGGGTATATCAGCCAACATCCGAGCAGGCTTACACCCCTTCAAGACCTTACATCGTCACCGCTGTTGTCTATATAAGTAGGTGTCAGCCAAAGAGACGTTTGGCTTCACACAAGGTAGGTATTTAGGTTTACCCTCAAGTGCATTGGAGGGAAGGACGTTTCCGGCTTGGCTGTGTGAATCCGCCGTGCTGTCCCGGTCGTGTGCTTCCTCGCTGCGATGCTCAATTTCATGCGAGATGTCTTGCCCCTAAAGATAGCATGAGTCGCAATGTTGAAAGTCGAGATGTGTGTATGGTTTACCATATCAGAAAGTAAAGAGGACGTGAATCCGTTGACTTTGTGCAACCTCTATTCGCGTCGTTTTTCGCTGTCTATGCGAAAACGAAAAAGTCAGCCAAAAATACCCGCTTTAGATAGCCATTGTATGTTTTGCGCAGACGCTATTATTCACTCGTGGTTTATGCGATTCGCGCATATGCTAAGAATACACTTGGATTGAGTTGCAAACTATAGGTGTGCTTGCCTAGAATGGCTGAAGCAGCAGCACCGTCATCTGCCTTCGACTGGTAATATGTAAGATTGGTATCAAGGCATTTATATATATGCATATACCATGGATATTACTTGTTAGTTATTGTAAAGATACGTTATTCCTGATGATTCATTGGGTATCGAAAGAGGGCATGAACAGCTGTTTGGGGGTTTGATGCTTTATAAAGTGACCTGATTGGGCTGTTTCTACTTGACAAATTACAAGCTCAGCGAGAAAGCGGAAAGAGCAGGAACAGAGCCAAGGGCCTTGCACCCGTCCTTTTTCCCAGTCCAACATGAATGAGCCTAAGCCTGGCCACGTTACTTCTTTATCGCCGCAGTCACCACGGAAAGACGACACTGCATTGCCTAGCAACCCTCCTTCCGAGGCTCAGCCCTCTGCAGACAAGAGCGAGTCCGACCCTCCCAAGGCAGATGCTCAGGCCTTAATCAACTCACTGACAGGTAAAGAGAAAAAGGTGCAATGTACATAGTCAACGCGTTACTGAATCGTTATGGCAGCGCCTATGGCTTCAGCCGAAACGCCTGGTCGCCAAGGCTCGCCAGAGCAAGGCAAGCCCGTGACGCCAGAAGGCACCGAGGTGAACGTGGCACACACCTCTGAATCCAAAAAAGAGCAGGAACCAGTCACTCATGCACAACACGAACCCAACTCAGCACCACCCAAAGAATCCAATGGCGAAAATTCACCCCTCGCACCACCAGCAGCAGTACCGGAGGCAGTATCAGAAGCAGCATCAGCAGCAGGACCAGCAACCACAGTACCAGCACCGACTCCAGCAGCCACGAAACAGCCAAGGAACGATCCTCCGCCTGCGGCACAGGTGCTCACCAACGAGCAGCTCGTCCGTGCCCTCACTTCAGTCACCGCTGCTACCTCTTCTTCCTCTTCTTCCTCGCGGTCGAACCTTGCCAACCCTCAGCAGTCGAGCGCAGAGGTACCTAGCTTGGATGTTATCCGTGCCAACCTCAGCACCATTCTCTCCAATACGAGCACAAGCACAGCATCGACTACTGCACAGCCTCACTCGGCTGGCACGCGGCGCCCGAGCTTGGTGATGAACAAGGAGAGCGTGGCGACTGCACTGCATATGCTGGATCAAGCGATCCGGAACAAGAGCATGGCAAATGGGTCCAAACACAAAAACACACCCGCGTCTCCTCCTGCATCTTCAGGACCCAAAGTGCCCACGGTCGTGGTACGGAGCGATGAGGTTTGGCGGGCCGCGAGCGAGTATGAGGAGCGGTACCTAGGCATGATCCAGTACGAGCCAGGCAGGCTACTGCCACCCTGCGACGGACAGACCAACTGCATCTTTAAAGTCCATGTCGACAGTCGCCACGTGACGTACGATAATAGTCAGGTCCAGCAAGCCGCCCTGTGGGGCACCGATATTTATACCGACGACTCGGATGTTGTGGCGAGTAAGTCAATCTCATCATATGTTTCTCTCTCTCTGTGTGTGTGTATGTATGTACTCAACATCACTACGTTAGTGTGCATCCACAGTGGCAAGTACCTGCCTCAATTCATCGAACCCGACATTGACCCCAAGGACCCCAGGTTCCGACTATTACTGGGTGACGACGTGTCACCCGTAGAGCATCAGGCCAACCCGGCCGACAGCAAAGACTTGATCGTCACAGTGCGCATCCTACCCAAACTCAAGCACTATCAAGGCACCATCCGCAACTATACCCGATCCCGCAACTGGGGTAACCACGATGGCATGAGCTTCTACGTTGAAAACGTCGAGCCACGCGAGCCCAAGAAAGAACATGCAGCAAAGTCTCTACATAAAAAGTGCGTCGGACGGCGCGCCCTGAAAGCCAACCCCGCCCTGGCTGCAGAATTTAAATCGATGCGTCGTCACCTGAAGCGCAAGTCGCCCGGATTCCATATTTCCGACGATGATGGCCCAGGAGAACCAAGAGAAGACGAGAACAAACAAGCATCGCGGCCGAGGAGGACCCGGGCTTCCGCTTCCTCTTGAGCTTCCAACCTCCTCCTCCTTTCTTACGATACCTAAACAAAACACAACTTACATAGCACCTTATTTTATGTAAATATAAACACGCTTAAATCCACTTGTCCGCACAACCCATCGCTTTGACCACTGGCCCTTGTTCGATCTTTCCTTGGCACTACCTTAGTGACATCCCGTCCCCCGAACCTGTGTCTTATATGACGACGCTACTAGTACACTTGATCTAAGACATTTATATAATATGAAATGCCGTAGCAGAAAAAGATGCTTTTAATCAAAGTCGGCACAGTCGGTTGCTCTTTTTTCTTTTTGTCTTCAAGCAGCATGCAGGAGAGCAGCAAAATAAGAGCAAGCCATATGTAAAAAGAAACCTGAGAGCACTGATCAGGCGAATAAATGAATACAGGTAGTTTGATAAAGTGGATGCAATTCAAGTATGGTTTGCCTATTTCATGGATTTCCGTTTGCACAGCTCTAGACATCTGAAAGAAAGTGGGGCCTTAAAATATGCCGATCGCCCTTGGTATTGTTATTTCGGACGGTACCATAAACCAGGATCATGGACGGAACGAAATACACGGTTCCGAAAATGAGAACGCAAATACCGCCAGACAAAGGACGAGGGCCGGAATACATCATTTCATTTTAATACGTGCATGTATTGAACAGCTGATATGGGCTTTTATGTAACTTTTGATATGGATCGCGCATAATAGACTTAATCACTACGGCTAGAACGCGAGGAGCTGACACTGCGGCTACGGCTACGGCTACGGCTGCTCACGCTGACACTACGACTGGGTGATCGTCCACGTCCACGTCCACGGTAGGACCGTCGATCACGGCCGCGCGATGACACGCTACTGCTTCGGCTGCTACTGCTTCGGCTGTCACTGCTAACGCTCCGCTCACTCGAGGAAGGCGTCGGGCTGCGGCGGCGGCGGCTGCGGCGATCACGGCGACGGCGAGACCGCTCTTCTTCTTCCTCGCTGGAATAGGGCGATCGGCTGCGTCTGCGGGTGCGTCGGCTGCTGTGTCTTCTGTCGTCGCTGCGGTCCCGTCGTCGACGCTTCCGCTCATTCTCGAGGCGGCGTGCGTCCTCCTCCTCTCGCCGGGCGATGCGCTCCAGACGGCGCTGCTCTTGCAGTTCTCGGTCAAAGGCTTGGCCCTCGACATACGTTCTCGATACCCTCAATGCGTTACGCATCTTTTGGTTCTCACGGTCCTTGGCTTCCGACCTTTGATGTGTCTCATAGTCTTGTAATCTGGAACAGTAAGGTAATACGTTAGACCGGCATGATAAAAAAAAAAGAATCGGTCTATGACACTCACGTTTTAGCGTCTCTTGGCTGGATCTTGTCAATCTGATCCGCAAGCTTCTCTCTCAATTGGCTCACTTGGGTCTCAATCTCGTCTTCGTCAACACTAATTTAGAGATGAGATCGCTGAAAGGACTGAGCCGACAAGAAACTTACCCATCGTCTTCAAGCTTGATGCGAAGCTCCATGCACTTGAGCTCAACCGCACGTTTACGATCATGCTGCAGGATATCTTTGTTGGGCTGGCGGGGACCTGGCACAGGCGCCTTGAGGTCAAGAGGTTCATCTCGTCTACGATCGGTAGGCGGAGGACGCACGAACGACAGGTTGCGGACAACATAGCCGTTGGTACCTAGCATACATCGGTCAATACACTGCACTCGGCAAATGCGCCATGAGCCTACCTGAGCCTCTGGGTGTATTCAGACCAATGCCGTTATACATGGTGGAATGCTTTGACGAACAAAAGAAGAGGGAAGGCAAAAATAAAAAAGTGGGCTGCATGCTTTTCGATTTTGCGGACTCTCATTCTGGGCTTACATTACTCCAGCTCACGTGACACGTGCTTTGGAAAAGGCGAATGGCTGCTACCCAACCACTACTTCTCTGGTGACTTTAGAATTTTGACCCAAGTAACCCAGCCGTAGAGAGCGGTCTCCCTTTTGAAGCAAGCAAGGAGCGGTGATAAGCTCATAGATACCACGATTTCTGGATCAGGCCGTCGGCTGGACGAGGCACTTTATTTTTCGCTGGATTCGCCTGGCTGACGAGGCCATTAAATGCTTACGACCGGACAGACGTATCCAAATCCAAAAACACTCGTATAGACCTAGTCCAGTTGATGGTGGCAAAGTAACTCTCACTACCGAATAATAGTCTTATATACAGTACATCCTTTGTATACAAGCTTTTAAACTCGTCTTTGTCAGCTTCTGCTTGACGAGGACATTGGACAGTGCACGCCTAATGTACTGGGTGCGTGTGTTGCACGCAGACGAAAGTAATCTCTTCTCCACTGTAGTCCCTTCGCTTCAACTGCGTATCTTTTTATGAAAAATATGCTGGCCACCATGGTAAAGTGTATGCTTCATAGCCCTCTTCACCCATTTCTGCATCGAAGTGTACTTCTCAGCCAGCAAAAGGAATAAATTAGTCACGGCTAGAAAGACTGGAATAAGTGAAGCATTCTGTCCGCCAGTCATGTGGTATCAGGCTGGAGTATATCAAAAAGAGGAAAAGAAATACATGAAGGAAAAGATACAGTATATAACAAAAGTCTATCTTGATTTAAATATGTCACTAATCGAGAGGTTCTTCGAGGTGAGGGAAACGGACACAGTGGCTCTTTCCCCAATAAGAGTCGCAGCAGCGTTCAAAGTTGCCCAGGTGTTTGTACTGAGTAAAGACGCAGTGAGTAGCAACGTCCTTGCGCAGATCGCCGCCTGTGCCTAGGCAGCAGTCTTCCGTGTACTCGGGGCCGATTTTTTTGCAGAAGCAGTCCGCGGCCCAACCAGGTTGTGTGATGGCAAAGATCAGTACGAGAAGGATAGGAAGCCCAACAAGAGTGTGGGACGGCATAATGAAGATAGCAAAGAAAACAAAGACAAAGAAAGAAGAAAGAAAAAGAGCTTCCACGACTCCATCATAGTAATATGGAAATTACTTCACAGTCTCCCTACGCAACAATCTTGACCCCTTTTCCCAATTATATATCTTGCTTTATTTGGGACGCATCTATTATGAGCCTTGACCTGCGTACATTCCGAACAAACAAAATGAAATGCATGGTGCTTATGGTTTTGACTTTTTACGGCCCCGCCCGCACGGTCAACGTGTTCGCGGTTGCGCCTCTCCACGTCCTCTTCCTTTTCGGCATGTCCATGTCCATCGCCTCGTCTAGCACTTCTGTCGCTTGCCAGGCCACAACCGCCCGGAGTTTTGTTAGCTCTCGGCTGGAGCTATAGCACGGTTTTGACCGTTGCGTTATCGTGTGCGCCATCTCCAGGATAATGTTACCCAGTTTGGGTTAGCATGGAGAATGTGCGCTTTCGTATTGCTGATGTTGACAATTTCGAGCTTTTCGGAGGCTTGTGGTCCAGGTTGTGGGAGCGAAGGTCTGATAGATCGTGTGGTCATTTATACACACGTGTATCGGCGTCCGTTGATGATACCATACCCGATAAGATGGTATATCTCTGTGCGGATCTTTGTAACAATACCACTCCTAGCACTTCCTAGAATAGCTTCACGTTTTCCCGTTTACATATTGTCTTCCACGAACGGAAAGCTGCTCACGTTATACCTGCTTGGAACAAGATACTATGTGGATGGGAAAATATAATGTTGAGCTCATTTGGACATACAGCAATTACTAACTCGTAAGTATGTAGGCGAAAAAAAACGTTAAGTCGTCGCAAATTCTTTCATTTATTTTTGAGTATCTTCGTCACTAGCCGCTTGCTTTGCGCCAGTCATATCATTATCTTTATTAACGAGACCATTTGTCATCCCCGGCTCTTTGGATATGAACCACGAGTCGGTCGACGGTGTTCATCAAATAGGGGTATGCCTCTGCTAGCCAGTCCAGCGTTAACTCTGCCTTGACCAGGCTACATTCTACCTTGCACTCGTCGGCTCAAATATGCGCGACCGTGCTCACCGAAACTGTCTGCCGTGCCCTCAAGGGTGTTGGGTTTCGCTCTGGCCCAAGGTGTTTGATTGTGGATGGTCATACCTTGTCCAAACCCAGCCGCAGCCCGCACCTCGGTCATCTTCTGCTGGGATGCTTGCCGAACAAGGTTTTCGGTTTCCACTCATGTGTCGTCACCCAACTGCGTTCCTGGCGGTGCATATTTGCGCTGCTGCGGCGCCACCCGATGTTGGCCGGATGCCTCCAGTTGGTTGCGTTGCGCTGCGTTCATGGAACTCGCAGCCAAGTTGCTACCTTCCGGATGTGTGTGTATAGGCGAGCCCAGGCCATTCGAATGAGGCGCTGAACCTGCGCCGTCCGCTCAGGGCTGTGTGGTTCACCGATTGTGATCTCAGACGTTGCCATAGACAAGATGGCTGCCGTCGATCGACGCTGCAGCTCTGCTGTAGACATGTTGCGCGGTCGATACTGCTGCCGAATGACTCATATGTATTTCTGCAAGACGGTTCTTGATTTCTTGCAGCTGTCGAAAGGCACCGGGTGCAAATGCAGGGTTGTTTGGCTGGCAATGGTCAAGGTGACGGCATATGGCACCGCGTTGTATATCCCGACCGTCATTGTCCGCAAGAATATTTAGAAGGCACTTCATTGCGGCAAATGTGATCTGCCAGGTCACCACCATCCGCCTCTCGTATTCCATGGGCATCACGGCGTGCTTGTGAAAGCTAAAATATTGAATTGTAGAATTAGTATTTGATATTCATAAGTGTAAAAGTTTGGACCCATGCGAGCTTACCCAGTCTATTTTGCTCCATTTCGCCTCGGTACGCTCACACAATTCTTGCATGCTGGTGGGGTTGGTCTCGTAGGCGTTCAAGCGCCTTCTCAGATGGCTCCACAGCAGGATGGTAGTGAGGTATGACGATGGTCAAACTGTCGTCGGGCACCTGGACGTACGGGGCAGGATCGTTTACATAGGCGTCGCCAACAAAGTGCTGGAGACTAGGGATGCCTACCGATTGAAGGAAACGTGCCTTTTCTTGATGATGGAGAAAGTTCGCCTTTCCAAGTGTGCTAGTGACTGCGCCCAGCGTGATGGTAATAACCGGAGCTACGACCTGCAGGTATTGCAGCAGCTGCCCCCGCGCCTCATCTGATTTTAGGAGCTCCTTGCAGCCCAGGGCAAGAGATCCACAAAGGGCAGGTGACGCTCTGCGAGCTCCGTCGGGTTTTTTCCTACTCCTAGGGCTTGGAAGACTTGCTGTAGGACGGCCGCAGCTTGCGAACCGCCTCGGAAGAATGTGGCGCCACGCAGGTACTCGTCCAGCGTAACGTCATCACCGATAATGACGGCGGGCACATATCCATAGGTCGCCTGAGGCGTGGATTTTTGCAGAATGGCCTGGCGGTAGATCTCCGTAAAAGATCGCCGTCCGGCTCCGGTCATGGGGGGATTTCACTTCTACGAACTCCTGCAACTCTTGCGTCCAGAGCTGCAGCTGACGCGCTCTTTGCTGCCCGCAAGGCTGGCTGACTGCTTTCGAGTTGGCCAAACACACGCTGTGCCACAGGGTCGATGGCTTCCTGGGGCGTAAAACTAGCAAAAGTGCCGCCTGGCTGGCGGTTCAATAATCTGGTCAGTCCAAAAAATGCGATCACCATGCGTTAGGTCTAGGACTAATTGCATTACCGGGTGTGATAGGCGAAAGTAGTGTACGCGCTGCATAACCTCGCGATCTTGGGGATCTACGTCGGCAACATACTGTAAAAAATGCTTGTAGAAGCCGTACTGACGTATGGACCTGAATACTGCGTGATAAGACCCGCATTGCTGGTTTGGCCGACATAGCGCACGTACACAACACCCTGATCTAGCTCATCTTGCATGATGACCGTGTTGTTGGATTCGACAAAGTTCTCGGCCCAGGTCCAAGCGTTCGACTCCAAAAGAGTTATGCCGGCAGGCTGGTCGGCGATGGCCACCTGCAAGATGCGTTTGAGGATATGACGGGACATTTCATAGGTCCGGAGATAGATCGCTTCGCCTTGGTTTCCTGCATCGTTTGGGTGAACCTCAATCAGACCAAGGGCGTTCGCTACTTCCGTAGCATCGATTTCGCTGAGGTTATTGAGGAGTCGCGTTATGGTGGTAAGAGCGTTTTGATTGTTGACGTTGGCGTTATGGTTGAAAAACAGATTGCGAACAAGGTCGTCGTTAACCCGGTCGGTCGTCAGATCATAGTGGTCCTTACGCTCTCGGATTGTATTAGAAACAAGCCCGATGACCTCCTTTGCGAGTAATAAGATATTAGGCACACGTTGTCAGTCCTCTCTCTCTCATTTTTTTTAGCAAGTCGCATACCTCCTCGATAATAAACGGCTGATCTATGTTGAAAAGTAAAGAGGTATAGGCTTAGAAAAGGGTTCTTCTGGGAAGTTTAGGGAAGGAATAACGTATGTCAGAAACATCACTGTTTTGTTTTCAGGTTGCTTAAATACGAGCAAGAACAGTCTTTGTTTCAAGAGGACTGAGTTCATTGTTCATGTGCGTCACTTCGTATAATGAAGAAAGAAAGACACAAATTTTGACAAATGAAGCCGAGGATAATGAAGTACAAGATCCCTGATTTTTTGTTCCAAGGAGGCTCTATCAGGCGATGAACAAATTCTCAAAAATAGTTTTTGCATGAACCACCATGCTACTCCTATTTTAGGAAATTCTGTCATTCTTCTGTCCCGCTCCACCAAAAGACATGGTTCTCTGGTGCGCTTTTCGAAAATAACACTTTGCTTATACCACATGCTCTTCGCGGCGTTCGACCTTCCTGTTTGCAATGTTTTTTCCCCGTCTTGCCTCGACATCCTATTTTGTCTCTTTCCTTCTGCCCTCAGATGCTATGCACATAGTTCAGTTGTTTCATCTCATATATGATCCCATGTTACAAGGTCTAAAATACAAGGCGCTGTTTTTTTGGAAGGTACTAGATGATCTCTTAAACCAGACAATTGGGTAGTACATGGTTCACGCCCTCAAGCAAAACAGGTTGCCTTTTTCATGAGACTGTCTTCTTCGATTTCATCCCTCTTTCGCCGTAGACAGCTGTCCGCGGTCAATGGCTTTACTATACACTAGTCACACGAAAGCTTGATCATCATCTGCCTGATGAATGTGACCAGCTTCTCATGTGGATACTGCATTGAAGTATTTGGTATTGTAAGCAGCAGAATACAATGTTTCTTTTAGTTGAGCGCTGCTCACCTCAGACACGACAACCAACCTAGTACTGACCAATAGACATCATAAAAAAGGGATTATTACGTCCACACAGTTCCTTTTCTTCATCTCTTCTGAACTCTAGTTATTAAAATTCTACAGTAAAGCGTGGGTAACGGCGTAGATTATCTGCTTATCTCACTCTCCGAGCGCAACGGAAATCTTGATATATATATATATATGCTGTATCTACCATTGGAGAATCTAAAAATACTCGCCAGTGCAGCAGGAGCAAGAAACAAAAATGCCCACAGTATACTTAGACTTTCCAGCGGTAAATACAGAATATGTATAATCTTTGCCGTTAATCACGCCTAACTGTAAGATTTTCATTAGCTGAAAATCACTGTGGAAGAGATGGAAAAGAAAATAGCTTTGTGGGAATAATAATCTCTTCTTTTGATGTTTAGTGATCTGTACCAGGCTGATCGTCATGTCTGAGATGAACAGTACTCAATTCGAAGAAACATTGTATTCTGCTGCTTACAATATCAAACGTTTCAATGCAGTATCCACATGAGAACTTGGTCATCTCCATCAGGCAGATAATGATCAAGCTTTCGTGCGAGTACTGTACATAGATTGTCCAAGATAGACTCAACGCACACCATGTGTATTTTCAGTAACCTATCTTATTTTTTTCCCTCGATGGACAGGCCCAAGTGAAGCAAGCTACTGGGATAAGGAAGTCCGTATAATATATAAGCATAATAGCTATATAGAACAAGCAGGAAGTCACCTGACCAGACATGAGGTACAGACGTGCCTTATGTCTGTCGTACGAGAACATAGAACCAGAAGTTCCTGCTGTATGCAGTACAATCCGCGAAGTGATACCATAGGTTCAATTTCAACAAATGCGTGCGACGAATGAAATTGGATCATTTTATCGCCTAGAGTCTGTCGTCCGTTGAACCCATCCTATATTGATATGATCATCGTTGCACCAAGCACAGCAGCAATCCAAAGGGCTATCTCTAAGAGAAAAGATCTCTATCCAAACCCAATCTTTGTATGACACACAAAAAAAGCTCATCGTGGAGAGATAGGGACGAATGTCTGAGTTCGAAGTGAGTCATGATGTGCCCTTTCCCCAAGCCACGCCCAGAGTCAGTAAGTGAGGGAGAGAATCGGGCCTTCTTTGACAGGTCAACTTTTCGTATCTTCACCACCACTCTTTTATCACATAAAAAAATGCCAGGTCTTTACATGTTAGATTATGGTGCCGGCAACGTCCGCAGTCTGGTGAATGCCGTCAACCGTCTGGGCTACGACCTTCAGTTTGTCAAGGACCCGTCTGACATTCTCAAGGCAGACGTAAGTAAAGAACGAAAGCAAGGCGGTTCAGGACACTTGTATTGATATCGTGGTGCGTACCACTGTGTAGAAACTCATTTTCCCTGGCGTGGGTGCATTTGGCCATGCGATGGAGGCGCTGAACAAAAAGGGATACTCTGAGCCGCTGAAGGAATACATTGCGTCCGGACGGCCGTTTATGGGCATCTGCGTGGGCATGCAGACCCTGTTTGAGGGGTCAGAGGAGAGCGACGTGCCCGGCCTGGGCGTGATTCCCGGCATCACCAAGGAGTTCAACAAGGCGACCAAGGCTGTGCCCCACATGGGTTGGAACGCCGCCCAAGTCTTGAAGGAGCAGGAGAACACGACGACCGCCACGGACGACCAGACGCAGCAGCTGATCAACTACGGCATCAACAACGACTCTGTCTACTACTTTGTGCACTCGTACGCGGTGCCGTACTCGCCCGCGCTCAAGGACTGGGTCCTGACCTCGACCCAGTACGGCGACGAGGTCTTTGTCTCGTCCGTGCAGAAGGGCAACGTCTTTGCGACCCAGTTCCACCCCGAGAAGAGCGGCTTTGCCGGTCTGCGTGTCCTGCGCTCCTTCTTGAGCGGCACCGGCGTCGTCAACGACAACGTGATCATCAAGGAGCCCGTGCCCCAGCAGAAGTTGACGAAGCGCATCATCGCGTGCCTCGACGTGCGGACGAACGACCAGGGCGATCTGGTGGTCACCAAGGGCGACCAGTACGATGTGCGCGACAAGTCGGACGGCGGCGACGTGCGCAACCTCGGCAAGCCGGTCGAGCTGGCCCGGCGATACTTTGAAGAGGGCGCGGACGAGGTCACCTTCTTGAACATCACGAGCTTCCGCAACTGCCCGCTCGGCGACCTGCCCATGCTCGAGGTCCTGAAGCGCGCCTCCGAGACCGTCTTTGTGCCGCTCACCATCGGCGGCGGTATCCGCGACGTGACCGACCCGGACGGCACCGTCCACCCCGCCTTTGAAGTCGCGGGCGAGTACTTCCGCTCGGGCGCAGACAAGGTCTCGATCGGCAGCGACGCCGTCTACGCCGCCGAGAAGTACTACGAGAGCGGCCAGAAGAAGGACGGTACGACCGCGATCGAGACCATCGCCAAGGCGTACGGTGCGCAGGCCGTCGTCATCTCGGTCGACCCGCGCCGCGTCTATGTCGCCAGCCCGCCCGACACGAAGCACCACACCGTCAAGGTCAGCCAGACCGGCCCGAACGGCGAGGAGTACTGCTGGTATCAGTGCACGGTCAAGGGCGGTCGCGAGGGTCGCGATCTGGACGTGCGCCAGCTGGTCACGGCCTGCGAGGCGCTCGGTGCGGGCGAGATCTTGCTCAACTGCATGGACCGCGACGGCACCAACTCGGGCTACGAGCACGAGCTGATCCGCGACGTGCGTGACGCCGTCAAGATCCCCGTGATTGCCTCCTCCGGCGCGGGTAACCCCAAGCACTTTGAGGACGTGTTCAGAGAGACCAACGTCGAAGCCGCTCTGGCAGCAGGCATCTTCCATCGACGCGAGGTCCCGCTCCAGGACGTCAAGAGCCATCTCCTCTCCGTCGGCGTCCAGACCCGGCCCGTAGACAATATCCTGTAAAATATATATACTTTTCTACATTATGTGAGCACCTTCCCCCTGCAAAAACCTCGCCTTCCTTTCCTCCTGCATCATCTACGTCATTCTTCTTTCTCCCCTCTATAAAGTATTTTTTTGCATTGTTCATATAGATACTATGTAAAGAGTATGCGTCGTGTGTGTATTTCGTGTCTTTTTTTATGGGAAGCAAGAAAAAAAAAGAGTGAGTGAGTGAGAGGGCCTTGATCGGTCTAAATCTAGTTTAACAAGTCGGCGAAGGCACTAGAAAAGAAAAGCATCAGAAACGCCATATCTCTGCTTTTTTTTTCATGCAACTTACTCATAAGCGGGCTTTTTAGGCTGAGGTGGGGTGGGGTTCGCGTTCACGGGCGAAACACCAGGCGCAGCTGCTGTTTGTCCGGGATTGAAGAATTGACTGCCTTGAAGCGTCTTTGGTTCATTGAACAAGGAACTCTGGGTAGACGAAGCGTCGACAAAGGAGCCCCATCCATTCAGATTCTGCTGCTGTTGCGGCTGCTGCTGCTGCTGTTGAAATTGAGGTGGGTGCTGAGGCTGGGCGGGCCCACCAAAGTTTAGGCCAGCAAACTGCTGGAACATGGCGTTCTGATTCGCGTTATTATTGGTGTTATTATGAGTATAAGGGGTAGGCTGCGGCTGCTGCGGTTTGGGTGCGGTGTTATAGAGAGACAGGATGGAAGACTTGACATCGTCGAGCTTGTTCTTGGGCTGGGTAGGCGAGGAGGAGGCGGTGTGTGCATGGGCGTGAGTGTGGGAGGAGGCGGACGGGGACGAGGTGACCGAGCTAAAGAAGTCGGCGCCCTGGAGCTGCTGGGCTGCGCGGGGTGGTCCGGGAGAGGACGCAGCGCTTTGGGTGGGCGAGCCGAGGAAGGCGTCGAGGTTGGCAAATTCGGAGGGTTTGGGTTTCGGTGAGGCCTGAGCAGCTGGCTTCGAGGCACGCGGGGAGGCCGCAGGAGACGCAGGAGAAGCAGCAGCCGCTGGCTTGGGTGACGACTTTGGGTTCGATTGAGCCCTCTGTCAGATAACTCTATTGCATGAACGATGGACTTCTCTCACTTACTTCGTCTTGACTGCCGCTACTGTCTGTCAGCGTTCTCGGGTCAGGAATAGGGCCCTTCATGGCCCAGCGCTTATGCTCGTACTTGGCCCGAATCCACATATCGATATTGCTTTCCGACGGCCGCTTGTCCTTCAAGCCGTGCTCCCAGTACTGGTTCGCCTTCTCGTTACCCCAGAGCACCATGTTCTCCACCTGATTCGGAATCCAAGTATCGAGATCCACCGATTTCACTTGCAGATGGTGTCAATAGCCCATGTTGCCATTCTTTCCAGCGCCAAGCTTACCTTTGCTAATATGGGTGCCCATCGAGCGATGAATGCCCGAGCAGCGGATGCACACAAAGATGCCAATGTTCCAGGAGGCCCAGCGGGGATCTATTCAGGCGAAGCGGGTCGGGATGGTGTCCAAAGAATACAAAGATGAAAGTACCTTTTTTCTTGCAATCCGCACAGTACTTGTTGCCTGGCTTTTTCAAAAGCGATTTGAGGATGGTCGCATTCTTTTCGTTTTGAGCCTTGTCGGCCGTGCGAGCGTATCTCGTCGACATTCTGAGAGTGCAAGAAAGAGACAAAGGGAAAAGGGAAAATCCCGCTTTTCCAGCCAGATATAATTAATACATCTTTGCTCCAATCAATTAATTATCTCTCTTCAATCAACATTATAATTGTCATTATTAGAGCCATTAGGCTCGATACAAAACTATACACTGCGTGCCTCTTTTTTTGTTTTTCCTTGGAATATTCTTAGAATATACCATAAGCTTAACTCTAAAATAGAAAGTCAAAACAAATAGGAAGATCATGTCACCATGGTAATACATCCAGAGTAAAGAAGGTCATTGAAACGGGGCAGACTGGAATTGGACACATGCGCGTGTGCGACGTTGTCTGCACAACAACAGCCACAAGGCTGTGTCGATCCCATGGAAATGCATTGTACGCCCTCGGAGGATCATTCTTTTTTGTTGCTGCCCGCTCGCTCAGCCCATAAACAATTCTGCCTTTTTCATCGGCATCCTTCTTGTCTTGCATCATTTTCTTACGTTTACAAACACCTCTTTTTTTCCATCAGGTTGGGTATATTAAAGTACGTAGAGCATTATACACTACAAGACGAGATTAAGTTGTAAGGCTATAGATATAGTATGTTCGTGATAATGAAGGGGAGAGAAAGTGGGAACGAGAAAGACAAAGAAATAGAGATAGAAAGAAAAGAGGGACGCCACCGTAAATATACCACTTCTCACACGATGACACACATTTCTGTCGGCTTTTTTCGCCGATGCTTGAGACGTACTGAATAGTGTCCGATGTGAGTATAGTCGACCGCAAGAAAAATCTTAGTACGTTACCACCCATAGCGACGCGAGCAACCTGCTCAAAGCATACTTTGACGCCGCGATTGTGTTTGGCCGAGCACTCGAGGTAGCTGGAAGCATGAATCATGCGCGCGACAGCCAAGCCCTGTTGAACATCATCAGCTCCGAGTTCATCTTTTTTATTTCACTCTTATACCTACCTGGTCGTAGAGGATCGGCTCGTCTCCTCCGTGTTTCATTAGAGCCGCTTCATCGTCTCGCAAATCGCACTTGAGTGCCACCAAGACGAACTTCGCGTTTGGTGCATGGCTCTGGACTTCATGGACCCAGTGCTCGGTAATGTTGTCAAGTGAATCGCGGGAGTCGACCGAGAAACAGATCATAAACACGTGGGTGTCCTCATAGGCAAGGGATCGTATGCGACTAAAGTCCTCTTGTCCTGGACAAACGGAATCAGACATGATATATCCTTGCTATGAGTAGTATTACCTGCTGTATCCCACATCGCGAGCTCAACCGTGCGTCCGTCGACCTGGACGTCCTTGACATGGTTATCAAAGATAGCAGGCTCGTAGAGCTAAGGATAACAAGGTGTCAGCCAACTTGTATTTTCCCTCTTTCATTAATAATATCGTTGAATACGCACACCGGGGAAGTAGCCTCGCGCGAAAACATTCAGAAGCGACGTCTTGCCACACCCTCCGTCCCCAACGATGACGATCTTGCGAGGGAGGGCTACGTCGTTGGATCCACCACCGCACACCATGACAGCAACAGAAAAGAGGGAAGAGAGCTAAGGAAGGAAGAGAGATGGAAAAGAAAAGTAATAAAAAGGAGAGGAGCCCACTTCTAAAATAAGACACATGCAGGTGGCTCAGAAGAAAAAGAAAAAAAAAAAGATAGCGCCCAGGGCTGCGCGCCATTGTGTTGTGCGTTTTATTTGCAATGGTCCATGCAGTTGACAGCGGTTTGTCCTACATACACACATCATTATCCAAATGGAGATAAACAAAGGCTTCAAGCAGACCCTGACGGACTGCACCCTGTTATTTCACCGCATGGATCGTCGTGCGCGTCATGACAGGTATACGTTCATCAGAATGTGCAGGCAGAACTGGCGATCTACGGGCGCGTGCCAGGGAACATGAATAGACACAAGGTGCCCTTTCTTTTATGCTTCTGCATGGCAATCCTACTAGTCCATGATGCGAATAGTAACCTTTACGGACGGATGACGACCTTTATTCCCAGCCTACTCCTTTATCGACTGGCGGTGGGCGGTGGCGTCGATGAGAGTCGAGGCGTGTGGGGAAATGAAAACAGGGCTGCCTGATATTGGCTGATGCCACGTGAAAGGAGGGGCCCTACGTTACACCTGACAGAATATGTGCACATAGGCTCTAACAGATCAGATCGCGTCATGCTGCTGCCGCTGTATATCCTATAATTCCAGGTGACAACAGCAGACGCCACATGGATCTTCGCGCCGTCCGGGAGAGGCCCGCGCGTCGGTGAGAAGCCTACGCGTAAAGTGCAGTGGTGGAAATAAAAGCACATACATATACGACTTATGATGTAAAGGAAAAAGGGCGGAGCGTCAAAGGAGAGGGAGTACAGTAAAAATGGGTAAAAATGGGCATATGTTAAAGGAGGAGTTCTGTCAAAATCAAATGCATGTGGCACAACAGCAGGCTTTGGGTCGTACACTTTTTTCCATGTTACGTCAAAGCGCTTTAAAAACTTTTTTCCCTTGTTCTCCTTTTTGCCGTTTTCTACAGGAATGAATACGCCGCACACCCACCCAGGCAAGCATAGAAAGATGCAATGATAATGATAATGCGAGGATTTGGAGCCAACCGAACATCGTGTAGGCCTGAAATATCTGCGCAAGCGGGGCGTATTCACCGATTTCGGCCTCTACTGCAAAACGTGGTGGGCCTACCCCGATGTCCTGCGATGGCGAGGATCGGTAAGTGCATCAGCGGCGATGCGTCTGCGATGGGACTGACGATGGGCCCACAGGTGCTGCTGAGCACGCTCCCGGGCGTTATTGGCATGACCTTGTTTTCCTGCGGCGTGTGCCTGCTGCACCTTCATCTCGGCATTTCTCTCAACGTGCCCGTCTCGGTCTGTAAGTGCCATACTCGAGCATGCTTGCGATGCCCAGACAACTCAATGCCATGTATAATTTGCCAGTGGGCACGGTCTCAGTCGCGCTCGGTCTGCTGCTCGCCTTTCGCGTCAACTCGGCCTACGACCGGTACTGGGAAGGCCGCAAACTGGTGCAAAGCGTGATCGCGACCGTGCGCAACTTATCCCGCCAGGTGTGGATCAACATCCCGGAAGACACCCAGGCAGACCATCTGGAGAAGATGCGCTGCGTGAAGCTCCTGCTCGCCTTTGTCGTCGCAACCAAACATCACCTGAGACACGAGTATGGCATGGACTATGACGACCGTAAGATTATTTTGTACCTGTATCTCTTGTTTGCTGTGTCACCTCGAAGCTGACTCGCGCCATGCCCATTGGAAATTGGATAGTGAAATCGCTGCTTCCACCGGGCTGGAAACCATGCAGCGTGGTGCACTCGGGTGCGCCGCTCACGGAAGCCCATCCCGAAAATGGCGCGGTGCTCGGTGCCTCTGCGCGCAGCGCCTCATCCCCGTCCCTCGCCCAAGGGCTGCGCCGACGCCAGAAGCGGGTCCTGCACAAGCTCAAGAGCCTCCCGCTCGTGGTTTCGCTTTACGATGACATTAAGCCCGCCGACCACGACGGGTCCCTCGACGCCGACGATGTGGGCGATATCGTCAACATACGACGCTCGCAGCTCCAACAGGAATTTCCCGATGCGGACGTCGCTCACCATGCCACAGCGGACCTGCTCCGCCGCCAGGCGTCAAATGACAGTGCATTGCTGAGCAGCAGTGCACCCACCACTCGGGACGCCGTCGTCCCTGCTGAGAATGGAGAGAACGGACACCACCACTTGCACAAGAAGCTGTCCAAGTTTGCGCACGAGCACATGTTTGTGAGCGAGGAGGATCTGCCGGAGCAGGGCGACGCTGATATCTCGCTCCCGCTCGAAATCTTGTTCCTCATCGCCCTCTTTGTGAACCAGGCCAAGCGCGACGAGCGCATCGACTCCAACTTTGTCTCGATCACCAACGCCTCGCTCGACAGTCTCGTCAATGCCTTGACTGCCTTTGAGCGTATTGTGCATACCCCGATCCCCAAGGCTTACAATATTCACTTGTAAGTTTCGTTGACAGATACAGCAGACACACATGTCTATGCTCTAATTGACCCACCATGACTGCTTTTAGGAAACAAGGCGTCGTCCTGTATATCTTCTTTTTGCCGTTCTGCCTCGTCGATTCGCTCGGATGGCTCGTGACAGCCATCGTGGCGCTCGTCGCCTTTACGCTCTTTGGTATCGAAGCCATCGGCGCCGAAATTGAGAATCCTTGTAAGTCTACCATTCACGGATGTTGGATAGATGGGATGTTTGACTGACGCACATGGCTTTGCAGTTGGCTACGATTACAACGACCTTCCGCTCAACACGTACTGCGAGGAGCTCAAAAAGGAAGTGGCCTACATTATCTATCACATCCCGACCCAAACCAACACCATCCTCCTGGACGGTCAATAAAGCAATGAAAGACAAAAGAAGAGGAAAGGAACGAAAAGGGAAAAGGGAAAAGAGGTTTATTCTCTGTCTATGGATGCGGATGCGAAGGAGGTGGGATAGGAAGATATAAATGTTTGTACATACATATATATATGTGTGTGTGTTTGTAGATTGTTTAAAGCGCAAGCAGGCCAGCGACCAAGGCAAGCACACAGGCAAAGGATGAGGGAAGGACATGCATCGCACTCGAGGCGTCCCCACTGGGCTTGGTGTCCTTGTTGGCCGTCTCCTTGTAGAGCTCAGCAGACGACATGTTAGCGCACTGGCCGACACTGCCCGCCTTGTAAGCGTCGATCAGCAAAGGCAAGTTGGTGACGGCGGCGTCGACGGTCTCCTTGACACGGTCGTGCTGCAGCGAAATACCGCCCACGTTAGTGTTGTTCTTGGCCACCCACTCCTTGATGGTCGTCTCGATCGACTTGGCATCAAAGCCGGGCGTGCCAATCTTTATCATTGTAAAAATCTTGTGTCAGCGCAATGCATAAAAGGGTGATTTCTTGTATTACCTTCCAGTCGTTTGTGTCATGGTCCCAAATGGCAGCTAACAAAGAAAATTTTGAGTCATCCTGCTAGAGCGCACCGCACGAATGAAGACTTACGGATGAAACCGAGTTTCTCTGTAATGTTGCGGACACGGTCATCCATGTCACCAAAGGGCTAAAGAGATATGTGAGCCTTCCGCGTGCGCCGCCATGTCTGCCTTTTTCTCTTTCTCTTTCCCTTACCGGTCGCACAAGACGGGGAGACACGCCAATAACTTCCTTGATTGCCTGCTCAGTCCACTTGAGCTCGGCCACAATCTGCTCGTTGGTCTGGGTTGTCAACAGGGTATGTGACCACGTATGGATTGCGATTTCGTGCCCTTCTTCGTGGAGTCGCTTGACGTGCTCCGGAAACTGAATGACCTGGCCGCCGATCAAGAAAAACGTGGCCTTGATGTCATTCTTTTTCAGAAAGTCATAGAGCGGCGGACTGTCTGCGGTCGGGCCATCGTCAAAGCTCTAGTGAAGGGGTCGGATGCGGTCAGATCAGCAGGGCGCTCGAGGGAACAGCAGGTGTCGACTTACCAAGCCCCAGTGACCCGGTTGACAGGTATAAATGTCCTTGGGACGTCTGCATTGGGTGAAGGTCCAGTGACAATACGGATCCTGGCCGGGCTGCTGAGTATTGACGAGTTCGCCGGTCGGGCCGGCTTGGCTGAGGGGTGCGCTAGGGATGGTGGAGTTGTCAATCAGCTTGAGCCATTCGGATTTGGGCTGCGGGACGGTGCCCACGACCGGATAGGCCTCCTTCCACTCGAATTGACTGGTCGGAGTCTGCAATGCGCTCGCGCCACTACTGCTCGCCGATGCTGGCGGCTGCTGCTGTGCCTGAGCGTATGTAGCGGCTGTCAAAAGGAGTGTGATCTTTTTCAGAGAAAGAAGCATGAGAGTGTACGAGACAGCAAAGAAGGAAGGAAGTTAGAAATAGAGGATGTCAGGAAAGGACAGGAAACGATGAAAACGAAAGAAACGGTTTGGATGGCAAAACGGTCGCATGTACATTTATATATATTATTTATATTAGGCTGCGTGTGGCGGTCGGACAGGTAATAAAAATAGGTACAAAGGGCATCGAATAGGGCTTTTTTGGATAGGTCGTTGAAACCATGGAAACACAAGAAGTGCAGGAATTTGCGCCCCTTTCCTTGGAGTCAGGTCACACAAATTGTCTTTGATCCTCATACTATCACTACCGGTAGATAAATCGGACGCACCACTGGCCAGGAAAGCCCTGATAAGGCCCGTCGATCCGTTTCTGCTGTTGTTGTTGCTGTTGCTGTGACTTCTGCGGCTGCTGCTGTTGTTGTGGCCGAGGCATAGTCGTGGCAGTGACGATGCCGTCGTACATGTCCTGCTGCTGCTGTTGCTGCTGCTGGCGGTAGTTCTCGCCGAGAGTCTGGAGCGACGAAGCGACGCCAGCACCGGCGTCAAAACTGCTGTTTCGGAACCCGAGCTGCTCGTCGAGCTCGTGGGGGGAGCAATACAAGGCGGTGCAGATCTCATCATAGTGGTGGCAGCCGTCTAAATAGGGTATAATGTCGGGGTGAATGGTCTGGCCGGTGTTGATGTTGATGAGTCTGCTGTACTGAGCCTTGGTGGGCAGTACTAACGCTTGCTGCGGCTCATGCGAGGTGCTCATGTGGGTCAGTATAGGGTATTTGTGGACGCGGTAGATCAAGCCCTTGATCACGCCAAATGAAATGAAGCGCCTATGCAGAAAACTAAGAAGACGTTCTGAAAAGGGGCAGCGATGGCGCCCTTTTTTTTTTTTCTTTACCGAACATCAATAGGGAGTGTGTTGACCTGGTGCTCGTCGATCCAGTCGCGGATGGAAGATCCGTATTGCAGAGCACAGAAAAGAGAAAAGACTCGGTGTAACGACGGAGGAGTGGCGTCTAGAACATCTGGGTGTTGGAGGTATGGTTCTTCTTTTTTTTTTTTTTTGGAACTTGATCTTACCTGGTAATGTAATATACTGGAGGCATTCCTGGGCTAAACCCGACTTGTCGTCTAGCATGCGAGTAATTTCTGGTTTGACCGCATAGACGTTCGAGAATTGAAAGATGTCGGTCATAATAATACAGCCGTAGTACCTTTTTTGTATTGTAATGTGAATAAGGCTGCATATGTGTTTAATGAACTTACATGAGGTGCTGCAGACTCTGTCTTGCCCATTCGGGTTTGACGTTGGCGAGCTCGGCGATGGCGCGCACGTGGCGAATGCCGTCGATATGAGCAGCGATCTTTTGCACGGTCAAATCCCAATTCACAGAAGTCATATTTTGCAAATCGACGGTGCAGACCGGCACCTGATAATCGTGGATCTCGGGCGGGTTGGGATACGTTGGAAAGAGTTTTAAATTGATTGTGTTGGAGGAGTCTACGCCAGGCAGATATCAGTATAAGATGACCCAGAAACACTCACACTTACTGATGGGGATCTGACACTCGCAATAGCTGTTGAGGTCCTCAAAGAGCTGTTCAATCACGTTTTGCACGGTGCGTGTTTCGAGATTGGCGTCCTGCGACAAAAAGTCGCACTCAATCTGATAAAGTTGACGTCAAAACATCTGTATTTTCTGGTGTTTTGCTGCATACCTCGAGGGCTTCGAGGACACGTGCGAGTTTCCTGACAACGGCTTCATAAGAACTGGTCTCCGCACCTCGTTCGAATATAAAACACAGGTTGAAGCGAAACTCGTTACGGGCGTCACCGTACTTGACGTGGTCGTGGATGACGACAGGACAGCCCATGACCTTGTAGCTCTCAGTGTTGATAATGACGAGTCGATTGTAGAGAAGCTCTTTGGGGATAATGTACTCCGAGATGGCTTCAAAGTCAATCAGAGGCTTAATGGCATTCACCGGTGTGTACGGTGTCACGCTGCCTTCGGGCACTTGGTGTTTGCATACTGTGCCCTTGATTACATTAAACACGGCATAAAATACGGCATGAATCCTCGGGAATCCTTGAAACTCCATCAGAGCCCTTCTCGCAAACGCGTCGGATACTTTTTTCTTTTGTTCTTTTTTCTTTTTTTTTTCGGAAGAAGTCAGATTTTTCTGCTCTCTCTTGTGTCTGCTTTTCCACTTTATCACCGATTTGCATTGTTGTGGTGTCACTGCACCGATATTTCCTGTTTGACTCTACTTGCTCGGGTCATCTTTTATCTTTTGTGGTAACCGTTGGATGATAATATACACATCCTTGCTTGATGGATTGCCTATAGCTACTTTATTCTGTGCAAGTGCTCCTTGTGCTTCTGCGCAACACAGAAAGATGGCCGTTCAATAACCATCAGGTTAGCGTTAGTTCTGTCAGAGTACATGACAATTCCGCTGGCGGCAATGCTAGCTCACTTATAATGAACGGCAAACAGAAGGAAAGGTTGCTCCAGAATGAAGTTGCACGGAAAAGTTAAGTTTATTGGTGCATAGATGTGGTATGCCAGATTGGGTGAAAAAAAAACACCGACGCAGTGAATACAAGCTGAATGTGCGTGCTATAAGAGCGCACATTCGTGTCGCTGCTCCTGCTATTGACCCATTGGAATATTTAAAGACACATTTTATAGGAGAAATATGTATACAAGATCCTACTTTGCATCGTCCAATATCGATGCTTCTCTTTTAGATCTCCAGGCACTCTAGCTAGCTCGCATATCCGTGTCTATCCATATCATATCATCTGCTCATGATAATGGTAGCTGCACCTGCACCAACTTCTAGACAATCAATGCTCACCGCAGTCATTCCTTCATTACTCGTATGATAAATACTGGAGTCGTAGAACCAGAAAATGGCGCTGCCTTAACATTGTAGTTAGGTCCTGTAAGGTGACAACGCATGTAAATACCTTTTAAACGCGTGTAGACGACGTGCATGCGTGTAGAGGGTGTCTATACATGAAGAAACGCCACTTCCTACAAAGAGTGGATCACTAAGTCTAATCATGCCTGTTTGCATATCTGGAGACTGAGCTTCTTCCACAATATGATCCTGACTTAAGAAACTACCTCGTACAAACTTAGATAAAGATCTGAAGGATGGGATGCGGAGGATGGATCACCTTCACCGATTGATAATGGTGAAAGTTGCTATGTAGAATGTCTGTTGATAATTACGCAGGTTTCTACTTCACACATATGTTTTTTTCTAATATCTATTCTTCGGCACTGATTTCAAGGGTCTCCGGTACATGTTTTTGCACGTAACGTGCTTGCTTTAGGAGAACCGTCTCATATTGCCTCTTCTTAGCGAGATGAATTATTGATTAAACCAGACATATATATTCCTTACTAGCCTACGAAATTTCGTTCCGAAATTAATTCTCTACATACCAGCCATCCAGCGGTCGGAGCCGGGGTCGTCGATACACGCTCACGGCGTGTTGGCCACTGCCTCATCTAAACTGTGCAGCAGATTGCATTTTTGAGTCTCAGTTTCGTATTATCAACCACAAGCACTTACCGATGGACGTGGGGCAGACAGTTGGCGCAGAAGCACATGTCTTTGGGAGGGGCGTGGTTTCAACGGTGGTCCCGGCCACCGACATTCTAGGCTAGAGGGCCGCGAACGGAAAGAAGGAGGAAGCGGAAAGGAAGAAGAGCAAAGGAGAAGCCAAAGAAGAACGCAGGAAAAAAGCCTTGACAGTTATTGACGTCACGTATCTTTCGCATTTCAAAGGATTCATTAGCCTACTTTGCTATCACGCGGTTTACCTTTACCGAAGGACACAGGAAGAAAGACCTTTATGAAGATTGACGTCAGGTACCGTTCACGTTCCAAAGTGGTCTACTTTGCCAGACACCCTGTCCGGGAATCGAACCCAGTCTCCAGTATCTTTGCTTACGTAAAGTTATAGGACAAAGTTATTTTATATATATGATGATATATGATGATGCATCTCTGCCTTATAAGCCCGAGCAATGATTTGGCATACTAACTATAGACTCCTGATATGCGTATAGCCTTTTCATTTTTCTATGGCCATTTGATCGTGATAATTATAAAGTAGTGAACTTGTTAAAGAGGAACATATCTCCACCATCATATATCAGTGTAGATCACACTGGATTAGGATACAGGTGAGCCCACCCTTGAAAGGATCACGATGATGACGAACTAAAACTTCGTATTGAGCGGCAGTCTCTCGCTGCCAAACGTTTCATCCTGAGCTGCAAATCATGCCGGGCCGTTTGCTGAGGATAGTGCCAATGTGTGCAATTGCAGCCCGCCACTACTGTCAGGTTAGTCCATCCCCCCGTCTTAGTGGACCAAGCGGAGAGGAGGTGACACTACATCATGTGCCCTAGAAGCACTTCATCAATCTTTGCAGAATCACACTACATATCCTATGTTACGATACGTTTGCAAACAGGTGACCTCTTTTTTTTCGGGTTTTTGGAACTCGGAAGCGGTACGTAAAAAAGTAAGCGACTGACACACAGCCACTCACGGAGTAATAGTTACAGCATCCGCACTTTCTGACTGATTTTATTCCATACACCTTCCATATTTGGTACAGGGTACCAGCATAGTCGCTCGATTTCACTCAAGACCGCAGGTGCAAAGGAAGTAGACACTCGCACATCCTTTCCCTTCGCGCCACAGTTTTGTTTCTCAAGAAGAATCATAAAAGTGTGCTTGTATGTCCTGGCCATTGCTGTTCTCGAGGCATAATGCAAAGGTTGCTGTCGTGTATCTGTTCTAGAAAGAAACGTATGAAGTTGACGTTTCACGGATCTGTAACATATCCATTCGACATCCTGACGATGCATGGTAGGTCAATCCCCGCCAAATTTCTGAGAAAGGAAACTCAATCCATACTTGGCGCAACCGCTGTCTCTTATCATTGACGCATCAAAGAAAAACACATGGTTATAGATCTTAGTCTGTTGAGTTCTTACGTTCTATCGATAAACCCACTACTGAGTTTACGGATTCCTATTCTTAGACGGCCGATGCAGCAGCATGCATAGACAGATCTCGATAAACTACGCAAAAAACCATGAGTCAGCCGAAAGCTGCGATCGAAGCGGTGTAGCGAGGGAACTGTCCAGCGTCTTGACAGGAGTATCGCTGCCTTGTTTAATGTATCTACTTATCAATAAGCGTCGCAAATCATAGACCTTCCGAACGTGTGGACGACCCTTTATATACATCGGAACCTTCTGCAAGAGACTTGTGTATATGCGTTTTATATAACAGAGAGTATTTCTGTTTTGTTTTTATATATGACGCTTCCGATGTCTGTCTTGCATAGTATATTATTTTGATGCAAAGTGAAGAGAAAATAGAAGAGGATTTGAGATCCAGTCAGGTTTGTACAAGCTAAAAACAGAATCTGGAGCTGCATGTTTCGCTTTTGTGTGATGTTCCCGACCGAAAGAAAAAAAAATATAGACAAAGTGAAAAAACACCGCAATGCTCGCAATTAATGATATTTCTGAGCCGTTTTGTCTAGAATTAACAGGGAGTCCGTGGTGGCAAGGTGCGATGTAGTATGCTTGCGTGTTTACTGTAGTGGGTCTCCTTGAAACTGCAGCCAAAAGCGAGCGTGCGCTGTACGCCGAAGATCCTTCATTATAGAAGCGTGGGGGGTGGGGTGAGTTGTTTTGGGCTGAGCGTATGTGCGAACATAGAAGCATGGTATACCTTTTTAGAAATGAAACGGACAGGACAAACGGGCGGGCGGGCCAAAAGCGAATCCATATGCCATTTAATTGGTTTTCTTTTCCATTCGCTTTCACGTAGACGGACGGACCGTTGTTTACCCTGAACGATGGACCCGTATTTTGGACACAAGTGAGTGACACGACATTAAGAAGTCTGTTTCAAATTGTTCACAACATTAAGCATGTATGTCTGACGGAGCAAAAACACACGCCTATACTCACACGCGCACACGCGCACACACACATACGCGCGGGCGCGTACAAACCACACCAAGTTCAGGCACACCCGCCCTGATTTGGGGGGCGATTTGCCCGAATGGGATTGCATACCGAGATCGGCACGAACACGATGAAAATCATTCATTTCTCGGAACGCCACACAAACGCACGCACGCTCTCATATCCGTACACACACATGCGTTTATAATATACGTACCTGACCATACCATACTCATTTAATTACGTTTGACCCCTCCTTTTAATGGCTCGATCGTGGGGTTCCGCACGTACTCAAGGGTCACATTCAATAAACGCTGCTGGTGCAAAAACATAACAGGGTTCTTAAGAGGTGCTTCAGGAAAACAAACAGCCACGTGTACATGAAAAAGGTATATATATATTTTGTTGCATATTTGTTTTTATTCTCTTTTTATTGGAGATAGAGTGAGAGGAACAGAGGGCTGCAAAAATGACCCCCACAATGTCTTTTCTTTCGTTCTCGAAAGCATATGCGCGCATATACAAAAGTGTTCGTTACCCATGACTCAGTTTTCACACAGATGCGAGCGGAGCACCGCCACGGCGGTAATGACGAGGTGGCTGTGCAATTAAAGAAATATACGTGAACACAAACGTTCGGCAGTGACACCTTTTACAGCATCGTCTTTATGTGCAAATGATCGACGCCTTGCTTCTCGCTCGATCACCGTCTAATCCTTTTTCTTGTATTCACCTTTGGGCGCCGTCACAAACTGCCCAAAAGCCAGCAAGGCCAAGTGACGCCTTTGTTTTTCCCTCCCAGATCCCATAATTGGCAGGTAGTGCAAACCACTTGCATGGCATTGCATGACACGTTTTCCCCTTTGTTCTTCCCTCCCCCCCCCTTCCTGTAAGAGAATCTGCATCCAAGAAGCACAGAAGAAAGCAGAGAAACAAGCGTGGCTCCTTTTTATTAACATTTATTTATGATGACCGAGGATCAAAAAAAGAAAAAAGAGAAAAGAATATGGTTGTGTGTGTGTGTGTGTGTGAAAGAGAGGAGGTGGTGTGTATAGAGATTTACAAGCGATGAGCGGATTGAGAGGGGAGAGAAGGGGTATGTCGAAATAGGGCACATAATACACAAGGATATACAACTGATATGGAAGAAGAAAAGAGAGTTAAGAATAATGTGAAGCGGGATAATGATAATGAGGGGAGTATTGAGCGGTGATGGCAGAAGAAGGATGCGTTGATGGCGAGGAGGAGGAGGAGACAGCAGCAGCACTGCTGGTGCTGGATGTAGGTGAAGGAAGTGAGGGAAGAGGGAAAGGGGGAGAAGAAAAGGTTGTAGAAAAATAAAAGGCAGAGGGTCGAGACAGGATGTATTTATACCTGTATCGCTGGTCTTTGTCCCCCAACTCCTCCTCCCTCCGTCCGTGTCTTGCTCTCTCCCCTCATGCATGCACAGACATCATCCTCGCAGCAAAAAAAAACAAAAAAAGAAAAAAGAGAAAAGAATATGGTTGTGTGTGTGTGTGTGTGTGTGAAAGAGAGGAGGTGGTGTGTATAGAGATTTACAAGCGATGAGCGGATT